>JAAAKG020138306.1:0-12665 GCA_010014905.2 Druon quercuslanigerum
TAATATGGCGTTGTTATGTTTATGAAAATGTTTAGTCTTCATTGCACGAGAGGCCTATAAACAATTAAAAGTGCCATGTTTGGGTTAAAATTTTATCTTTCAAGTGCTACGAAACTGTTCCAAATGCTTAAAAATGTACGTGTGAGTGCTCGTTTTAAAGGGAAAAGTATTTTCTTTGAAAAGAGTCCTAATAAGTCTCAAAAGCTTTAGCCTAGGTCGACATACGATCGATTGAAAAAGAAAAAACGCATTTTCGCAGTTTTTTTGCACTAATCTGCCTAGGACTTTGGTTCTAATGAATATTTTTTCAAAATTGGAAAAACAAAATATTTGTTAGAAGATTTGCAACCAACCAGTTTCATCAGAAGCTCGGTAAATATTATAGGTAATAAGTTATGGTCGTTTAAATAATTAAAATGTTAATAACAAAAAACTGACCAGGGTGCCGGCCTCGTACCCTCGAAAAATCGATTCTACGGGCTAAAAAACATAGATATTAACTATCTTTTCGTGGTGACCTGTAAATGGCTACGGGAACCCCTGCCAGCGCCCGGACTTTTTCAGGTGATGGAAGGGAAAGGCACTTGGCGAACAAGACGCGCTTAGTGAAAAGGTGCTCGGTGAGAGCCTACCGGAATATGTTCTCTTTTACTTTTACATACATTACATGCAAGCGTTTATCAACAGTTTGTCAAAAAAGTACCTTTTATTGTATCAGGTGACTGAAAAAGGACTTAGGAATTGCCCACTTTTTCAAAATATGGCCTAATTTGGAAAAGGTAAATTAGTTCGAAGTTCACTGTCGAATAATTGGCTTGAAAGTCTTCCGTTTTATTTTATTCATTAAAATTGAAATTATTAACTTTTCCAAGTTTTTCCACAGCAATAAGGCACTAAGTCAATAAGGCATACGGCGTCGCGCTCGACAGTGGATTACGTCGCAGTTCGCGCTTGGATATTTATTTTTTTGCATTTGGATTGCTTAAATGAAACTTGATGAAAAATATCTCTTTTAGATCGCAGTATTTATATGCGTCTTCATATTCTGAATTTTCTGTTAAATTATGTGTAGTTAAAGATTAAGTTGCTTAAAGCTCTGTAGGCGTTGAGGTGCACATTCTCATCGTGACACTTGCGTTACGCGCTCAATTTTTATAGGCATGTGTAAATGTATATTTTCTGAACTTCCTTAAAATAAATTAAAGTAAACTACAATCCTTTTATCATACATTATTCTCTATCTCGCGTTTTTAGGATAAAAATAGCAATTTTTTAAAAATATTTTTTGTATGGATAAAACAAAATATCCAACAAGTCTTCTTTTAGATTTTGTTACGTATCTACAGCATTTACGACTAATTTCGGAATTTTCGATTTTCTGCATACTACTGCCGATAAATAAAAACAAAATGAAGACACCTGTTGAAAAATCTTTAAAAGAAATTTTGTAGGATTTTTCAAAAGCTACAATTTCTCTTAAAGAGTTTTTTTCGTATTTTGCGTCGTTTGGTTTATAACTGATTGTTGTGGTGTCAAATTTCAGACAATTCTAATACTTTCTTAATCATAAATGATGAGAACGTCATATCAAAAAGTGATTCATAAGAAAAAATGTTTAGCTCTTTTTCAGTTAAGCAATTTTTGTTAGGTAATTTTTTTTGTAACTTATGTCTCTTTTCCAAAATTTTAATTTGTTTTATATGCAATCTTATTTTTCACGAATAAAATAAAAACTCAGCATCCTATCATGAAGTGATCAGTATCAAATTTGTATTTTGTGGGACTACAAAGTTTGTTCATTCATCTTTTTTCGTATCTTGCATAGTTTGACCACAAAATGGAATTTTTCATTTTTTATTATTTTTTGTGCAATAAAAATTTGAATTTTCAATTTTCCAAGAAAATCAAAAAGTTGTTATGATCATTTTGTGGCGCTTTCCAGAAACTTCTTTTCACTTTTCTTCATATCGTGCTTCGTTTGATCTAAAATTTTGATTGATTTTTTAAATCTTATAAATGCTTTAACTCTGATGATTTTCTTTTTATCCAAAAAAGTCATCAGGATAAATTATTTCGCTATGTTTTTTATATTCGTCACAAAATTTGAGGTAAGTTGATTGTGGAAGTGTGTACAAGGGTTTGTATGTGACAGACTGATTGAGGCATTGTGAGATTGAAATGGGGATAAAGATATTTTTGAGGATTGAGACAGATTTGTCTGGAAGTTGAGGTTAGGTTGGTTTGAGATTTGTGACAGAGTTGAAGGACTGCGTAGATTGGGAGAAAGGCAAGACAGGTACCAGAACCCGACGATAGCTTGAGACAGGGAAGCATAGAAAGCGGGAGCGTTTGAATTGAATTCATGGGGAAGTATAGGAAAACTTTAGAAATGAGTGATTAAGAGCAAAAAGCTTAAGTTCCATTGAGGCTTTTATAAAAATGAAGAGCTTCAAATATCCAAAAATGTTCAGATCGCCACCGAAAAGCAGAGTTTTGTAGAGAAGAATGAGAATAGTACGGGCACTGAAGAAAACGGAGAGGAATTAAGGAAGGAAATTAGGCGGAAATGGCTAAATTTAGGAACTAAGTGGAGAAATAAGAAGAAGTCAGGGAACAGTTAGGAAATAGGATGCAGTCATTGGAATAAAAACTAGAGATGAAGAAACATAATAGTAAAAAGGTAGAGGAGATATAAGGTTGGATAAGGATAATAGAAAGCTCGATGTGGGACTTTGGTGGGGGCTAGAGTGGGAATACGGAGAAGGAAAGACTGAGAAAAATAGAAAAAAATAGAAAAGAAAGAGTGGGAGGGAAGAAAAAGAAACATGGTGATAAAGGGTAATAGATTAAAGGGAAAGGAGCTGAAGGAAGGAGTGGAAGAAGTACTAAAAAGGATTGATGCTAAGGTAGAGGCAGAGGAAGTGAGACGTGTAGGAAGTAAAGAGAGAAGAGGGGAGAGAATGGTACTGGTGAAACTAAATAAAGGGGAACATAAGAAGAGAGAAAATGGAGGAGGATTTAACATGGGTAGAAGGGAAGATGCAGTATAAGTTAAGGAAAATAACGGAAAAAGAAAGAAAAAAGAGAAGAAGAACATGGGTTAAGTACGGGAGGATACAGATAGACGGGGTATTGTGTGATTAGGATGAATTAAGGGAAGAGATAGTAAGGAATAATAGAAAATAAGGAATAATAAGAAGCAAGAATAGATGATAAACGATCGTAGAGAAAAATGGAGGATATGTCACTGGAATATAGCAGGATTGGAGATAAGGATAGGTAGTTTATGAAAAATTTAAAACGATGGGATGTAGTAATAATGATGGAGACGTGGCTATATGAAAAGGGATGGGAAAAAGTACTGGGAAGGTTACCAAGAGGTTACAAAGTTCAAAATGCAAAGAGAAAGAATAAAAAGGGTAGAGCAATGGGAGGAATGGTAATGTGAGTAAGGAACAAATGTATAACAGGGAAAGATAAGAAAGAAAGGAAAGAACAAGAAGAAGGACAAGTAAAGATGGGATGAGAGAAGTGGAAGATAGTGGAGGTATATGTGAATGGAGATATGCAGGAGAAATCAGAGGAAATTAAAGAAATTTTTGAAGAAAATAAGAGAAAAGGAATGAGGAGAAGAGAAAAAATCCAAAGATAAGGTACTGAATGGGGAAGGAAAGAAGTTGTTAAAGATCTTGGAGGAGTTAGGATGGTTTATCTTAAACGTAAATATAGAGGGAGATGATGAGATAAGAATGAAGGTCAAGAAACTAGAGGTAGGTGATTATATTGATTCGGATCACTTTCCCTTAATAGTGACATTAGTGGGAGTAAAAGTAATAGCAATGTGTATAAAAAGGAAGCAAAGGTAAAAAGTGTAGGAAAAGGGGATCGGGCAAGGCAAGAAAAAGAATAGCTTAAAGAAAAGGTCAGAAATGTCAAAATAGGAGAGGGAAATGTAGATCAAAAGATGGTAAAAATGATAGGAGAAATAAAAAGAGGATTAGAGTGCACAAACAAAAATGAAATTAGTAAAGGGGAGAACAGAAGTGGATAGGATGATGATTGTAAAGATAAAAAAAAGGAGGTCAGAAAGGAATTAAGAAAGTTGAAAAAGTAAAAAATGAGTGGAGAAGGATATAGGAGAAAAAAGAATGTATATACTGAGTTGTATGATCAAAAGTAAGAGGAGGAGAATAAAAGGTTTGAGGAAGAGGCGGAGAAGGCTAGGACGGAAGATATGGATGGTAGTAAATAGAGAAAGAAGAAGAGAAAAAGAGTAAAACAAGGTATTGGAATGGTAGAATGGAAAAAATCTTTTTTGGATTTGCTAGGAGAATTAGAAGGATGATGAATGAAAAGGCACCTGTTACAGATGAGATTCCAAATGAAATATGGTAATAGGGAGGGACAGAACTAGGGCAATTGGCATGGATAATGTGTAATCGAGTATAGAGGGGAGAGGGGTGGCCAGAGATATGGAAGGAAGGAGCGGTGATACCAATAGGGAAGAAAGGCAAAGAAGAGTGGGTTAAAGATTATAGGGGTGTGACGCTGATGCCAACACTGTATAAATATATGTTTTTTTCGGAGAGTTTGAAGAAAGAAGTTGACGAGAGAAAGACAGAGCCACCGAATGAGACAGGGGTTAGGAAAGGAATGGGAGTGATTTCCAACATATATGTTCTGAACTATCTAGTAAATAAGAGGATTGAAAGGGAAAAAGGGGCATGAACGGTCTTAAAGGCAGCGTTTGACTCATTAGACCGAGGCGAAATAGAAAAAGTTACGGTGAAAAGGGGGATAAGAAGGGATTCATAAAGAGAGTATCGGAAATTTTTAGAGAGAGATGCAAGGATGTCCTCTGAGCCTACTTTTATTTGATATATTAATATGAGATTTGGAAGAAGAAATAAGGAGAAAAGGTTGGAGAGGAGTTAGGATAGGGAAGGAAAAGATATATACACTGGCATACGCAGACGACATAGTGTTGATGACAGAGGATGAAGAAGGGATGGTAGGTTTATTTACAGGATTAGAGAAATACTTAGATGGGAAAAAGATGAATTTAGATGTAGAAAATACAAAGATAATGAGGTTTAGAAAAGAAGGGGGGAGATAGAAAGAATGGACGGGGAGATGGAAGGGAATAAAGTTAGAAGAAGTAAAAGAGTTTAAATATTTGGGATATATCTTGCAAACGAATGTAGATCATAGAACTCATATAAGAGAAAGGATAAAAAAACTCAGCAGGGGCAATGAAACAGATATAAAAGAAGATTAAACAAAAACTGTAAAAGGAGAATGTGGTTATTTAATACGCTAGTATGGCCGTTATTAGGTTATGGAGCCGAGATTAGGGGATACAAGGAAAGGAAAGAGAATGAGAGTTTACAAGAAAGGTATATGAGGTAGACGCTAGGGGTAGGCTGGAGAACACCGAGATATATGATGAGAGAAGAAGCGCAAAGGAATAAATTAAGTATAAGAGCGATAAAGAGGACATGGAAATTTGAGACGAAGCTAAGGGAGGGAAAGGGAGGGGAGTTTCCGAGAAAGTGTTTGATGGAGGTAGAAGGGAGGAGAGAAATCTCGATAGAATTAACGAGATGGGAAAAAGAAAGGGGGGAGTTCTTTAATGCTAGATACATAGAAGATGGGACTCAAAAAAAACTATGAATAATTGGAAAAAAAGGACAGGGAAAGAAAATTAATAGAAAGATGGTGGATGGTTGAGGAATCAATATACAATAAATGGTTTGAGATGATAAAAATGGAAGATTGACCAAGTTTTTAGAAAAGGGATGGGGAGAGAGAAGATGGACCAGAATAGCAAGATTTAGATTGGGAAACGAGGTAAGGGAGGGATGTATTGGGAAAAAGAAGAGAATAGAAAGTGTAGAATATGTGATTGGGTGAAGAAACACAGGAGCATGTATGGGAAGGATGTAGGAGGATCTTTATTATTCACACATATATTAAATACAATATTTTCAGAAAAAGGTAAATGAAAGTTTCGGAAAGCAATAATTAAACAAATTATACTTTTGTTCGGAGCGTAAAATGTACTTTCATTATGGTTGGTTTTTGCAAAGTAATTGCACATAGTGCTAAAAGATTTTTAACCACAATGTATGTATAATATTAATATATTTTCTTCAATATATATATATATATATAAAGAGAGATAAATTACTAGTGTTTTAATCGAGATTTTAAACGCTTCCAATCACAAAATAATATAAATATTACTCACAAATCTGGATCAACACGCAGTTCTCCAAGTAATGACAGCCATTCCTACATTTCGGATAAAGTACTAGCTCTAGTCTTTTAGAATAAAAAATAAATCCATTATTTGGTAAAGTTGAAGAAACATTAATATCCATTTGAAATATATCATGATTGCTGATCGGTTTTCTTATTTTATTAATTCAAAAAGTGACTAGCGTGACAGGTCAATTATTCGAACTGCAGATATGACTCTTTTTATTTGGCAAACAGGATCCCTTTAGTTCGAACGTACACAAATAATTTTCAATTGGTTGCAACACTTAATTTCGTGTTTAAAAGGTATTTAAAGGTTGGAAATACCGTACTAGATAACCAACAATATGTAATTTTTTCAGAGCAGCGAAAACACGTTCTATAAAGTCAAAATCACTATTTTTTAATGATAAAACAAAAGTCCACTCCCGAGCTGAATTGTTGCTGCATTGATTCCAAAAATTTTTAATTAGCATAAGTTATCCAGTTTCAAGGAAATAGATGAGAAAGTTGACAATATCAAACATAAGTGACATTAGTCTAAAATTCGAGCAAGTTCGGCTAAGGAAATCAACCGAGAGTTTTGGCGGTTCAATTTTTTAGGTTTTCAAAAACTGGTTTGGATTCTGAGAAAATCAAGATTTACTGTAACGGTATTGCACTGCGACAAATAATTTGCCGCTAAAAGTCTTATAAAAAAAGAAAATTATATATTTTTTATTAATAAACTTTAATAATTTTAAAATTTAAATTTCTCTAATCAATATCAATTTTAATTAACATGAAATTTCTTTTTAAAAATTGCATTTCTGGAAAATATAATTTTTCTATTTTTGCAACTAAATGAAAAACTTTTAAATTAATTTCTATCTGACAACACTTCTTTAGGATGCATTTATACCTGTCAAATTTTATCAGAACTTTTAAATTAAAATCTGAAAAGTTATTTCTAAAAAATATCCAGTAACCTTATGTACCATATTTGTTACAGTTGGCACTGTCCTTTATGTAAATAGTTAACAAAATTATATCTATTATACCAATATATGACAAGAGATTACGCAAGGTTAGGTCGGATTACATGGAATTACATGGAATTACACGAGATTAAATGGGATGACACAAGATTACACGGAATACACAGATGTCATCGGATGTCGAACAAATATAAGGTATATTACACAAAATTGCATGGGATCACACATAATTACGTGGAATTACAGGTGATTACATGGGATTACAATAGATTACACAAGATTACAGGGATTGCATAGCTTACATAGGATTTCAAATTAATACACAGGATTACACAAGATAACTAGGGATTATACAAGATTACCAGGGGATTACACGAGATACACAAAATTAGAGGCATTACACAAGATTACATGGGATTGCATCGAACAGTGTACACCAGATTACTCGTCTCTAACTTTTTGAATTTTAAAATGGTTGATTAACGAATTCGTCCTTTCTTTTAGGGCCTGAAAAAATGTGCCAAAGATCGATTTAATTCGTTAATTTTTTCGAGAGTTATCATGTTTACGGACGGACGGCAAGACGGACAGACATACAGCCAGATAGACGTCATTATAAAAACTTGATTTTCGGATTCAGGTGGTCTTAAAACGTGGAGATATGTTGTAAAACTGTGATGTCAAATTTCGGACAATTCTAATAGTTTCTCAATAGTTTTCGAAAGGGGCAACTGACTCCCTCCAAAATTCGTTTCGGAGACACCTTTCAAAATTCCAGACACGTTTGCCTGCATGTTTCGCCACTTTCCCCACGCGGGTTTAAACTGACTGATTGGCAACACAACGAACAAGAAAAGAAGAATTTCGATCAATTAGATTGTTTGCCTCTCGTTATTTTTTTCGCGTCTCACTACTGCACATTTAGTAACACGGCTTGTGAGTTTTTAATCAAGCAATATACATATTATACATATACATATATCAAAATATAAACGAATCACTTTATTTGATACATTCAACATTGGTCGGCGACACCAAGTCGCAATCATTGGCCAGAATATCAATTTCGGATAGGTTTGAAATCATAAAAACATCAAATTATCTTCTTAGATTTGAAAAATCATATAAATATTTGAATAAGTTATTTAAAAGGAAATTTAGAAACATATCCTTTCAAAATTTAAATTGTGTAACAAACTAGCACAACAAGGCTAAAAAAGAACTATGTTTCCAACCATCAGTTAAAAAAAATACACTAAAAAAATTCAATTTACATAATATAATTGTACAAAGGACTTTAAATGGCTAAATTATGTTTCTGAATGTTATATAATAAAGGGTAAAAGATGGAGGAAATGGAAACAGACAACGAAACCACCTTATTCCCTTTTCTTTATTCTTTCTCCGTTTTGTTTATACTAATGGTGACCAACATGTTTCAAACCCACAAGGAAAAAAGTGACTGACTAAATTTGACATTTTATTGTGCATCATTTCAACTATAAATAAATATTTCCTGCATAATTGTAAATTTTACTGTCTCACATTACAGCATGTGCAAGGAATGTAGTAAACGAGGATTTTTTAAGTTGTGCTTTTTACTAAATTCAAGGAAAAATTCAATTTAGGGTTGCTAATTAGGGACAGTTTTAATAGGAAACTTCTAGTAAATATTTGCATGTTATGCTTAATATTAATGATAAAACTATAGATATAACTTCATGTGCGCGATTTTCCATTTATATGCACTGGTGCCATCTGTTATTACTGTCGTATATTATTGTCAATATTAAGTCACGATATATGTTAACTCGAGGAGATGATTCATGCTTGTTGCAGCTGCACCAAACAGTGTATTTACAAGGAGTAGAAAAATATCGTCTTTACATTATTGAACCCACATTACCTAAATGTTTTTCATGGAAATTTCTAGGTAAATGATTTCAGTGTGTTATGAATTAAATGAATTGTTATGTCTAAAAAGGAATTTTCCATAAAATGTAGATCCTTTTTTTCACACCAATTCAAAAATAAAGTTAAACGTCTAGGTTGGGATAATTATGCTGTGTAGGTTGGGATACGTTTTTTGACATCTATACTCTATTTTTACTGAAAATCATCTTGGGAGTAACTTTGAGTCCTAATAATCAAATTAATCGCACTTTTGGATATTCTTATGTATTATTCACACTCGAGATTTCGACATGTCTCTTTACAACCAAACAAGTGAACGGGAACTCGCTGATGTCGAGAAGATGACAAAATGGATAAAGCTGAAATTTGTAATTGCTCATTTGTATGTAAAACCCGAATTGAGCAAATAGATAGTTACGAAAAGGTTCACTGTAGCGTTTTAAAATTATTGTTTACACTTATTTCATATTCAGAAAATCAGCTGTAAAAATTTCTTTGCCTCGTAATTATGTTTTGTTCAAAAAAAGTAAGCTATTTAGTAGACGTTCAGAACGATGTAATGAAAACCTACAAATATTTACATGGAAAAAAGTTATGGGCTAAAACCAAAAAATAACCTTCACTACATTCCCATATAAGAATTACGTCGGAATTCACTTGTAGGGGTTCTGAAGAAATGAATCTCGTGTCTCCGCAGTTTAGTGGGTAAGAGCATCAGGCCAGCAATCTGAAAGATCCGGGTTCGGGTCCTAGCGAAGCTAGGGAGTTTTTTTCCCAACTTAGAAACAAACCCAATATTCTACAAGTATTCATATAAGACCTGACAAAAAAGAATGAACATCAAATTACTTAACTTGCGAATGCTTGAAGTTTTAATTACTTAATTTTTAAAGTTTCCAATTAGAAAGTATATCATTTTCAAAACTTTCCGAATGCCATGTTGCACACGAAGGCTACCCACCTGCCTCTGAATTCTTTCTGCTTGTGCGGTACGGTGAACGACGGAGCGTGAGCGAGGGAGAGTGCAGCGTTCCCTCATTAACACTTGTCAGTCTCTCGTGAACGAAAAATTACGTCAAATTTTTTGTTCTGATAGAATTGTTTTCCAAAACTATTTGGATAAAATTATCCGTTATTCGCTTATAATGATGATACTATTGTAATTTACTTTTAAATAGTTGTTCCTGAAATTGTGTAATACCATTTAGTCCCTAAAGAAGTTTATTTACTTGAACTTTTCTTTTTTCTTTGTAAGGTATAGTCTGAACGTGCAAAAAGTACTGACTTTGATTTTAATTATTTCGATTTCTAGATGGACAATTCAGTTTTAACCCTGTAGTTCGATAGATCTCAAAGGTCTTCTTATGCAGGCCATCAATTCTAGGACTAAAATTTAGTTTCAGTTTTTTAAAAAGTTCCTATTCCTTTACTTTTAACGTTCCTCTGTATATTATGATCAATGTTTAATGTTTCTTATTTAAATTTGCTGTTTTTTAAAACTTCTTATTAGAACACTTCAATTTTGATTGAAAAATACGGTGAAATTATTTTTCCTTAGAAAAGTTCGTTTAATTAACTTTAGTGGTAAATTATAATTTATCTATGTAACAATAATTTATAATACAAGCATTTTGTAACTTTTTACGGATTTTGAAAAGAAATGCCACCATTTCATTTCCTTTTAATTTTGAATTGTTTAATTTTCGAAATTCTGATGTGAAAATATTTAATTTTGAGTGTTTTGTAATTATCCTATTTTCGAAATTTTAAATTTGAAGTTATTCAATTTCGAGATTCTTCAATTAAAAAATAAAATTGTTAAGTTTTGAGCGCTTTTAAATTGGAAATGATACAATTTCAACTCCTTTCTAATGAAATTGTTTTATTTCCAAAATTGCAGTCAAAAACTTTAAATTTCAAACTATCCAATTTTGAACTTTTTTCTTAGTCATTTCACCAGTTTAATTTCTTTTTAATCAATTTTAAATATTGTCCTTTTTCAAAATTTTGTACTTGATCTAGAATTATTGGATTTGACACGTCGCCAATCAAAAATCGTTACATAAACGCTTTTGATTCGTAATTATTATTAATTATTTAGCGTTCTTTAAAAAATTCTTAACTTAGTATTGAAGAATTTGGTTAATAATGGATTCTTGACATGTTTTTATTTTTATTGCTAGGAAATAAAAAGCCAGAAACATGAACAACCGCTTTGCACTCGTACATTTACTCCTAGTATCTGCAGAATAACAAAAATTATGAAATTATTGCTAAACTATTGCGGAAATAATTTAAATAATTAAGTTACTCAAAATATCTTCAAAGGATCCCACAACAGAAAAGCTAGTCATATAACCAGTTCAACATGTTTTGGGAAATTTCTTCTTTTTTCAGGAACGAAAAGATAAAAAGCAATGTAGAAATAACACTGATAGTCTTACATTCTTATCATAATGAGAATTTATTGATTTTATGTAAAATTTAACTTGTCGGTTTTCATCAAATCTCCACTTTTTGAGTCTATAGCCTGAAAGCATGACAACTTAAAAAAAAAACGATCAAATTGGATTGAGTATTGGCACACTTGTTCAAGACCTAAAAGAGAAGGTCAAGTTCGTTAGCCAGCGACTTTGGGTGAAAATTCAGAAAGAGCATTTCCAAAATTGTTGAGACCATTTTTTTCAAAATTTGAAAATTGTATGTATGGCTATTCGTAGTTTTCGAAAATCAGAATTAAAGTTATAGCATTTTTAAAAGGTTGTGTATACAAAACCGGTACCATTAAAAAAAATTGCGGCACCAGTAAAAGAATACCAGTGCCGACAAGTTTTTACCGGTTTTAAAGCATATTTTAAGGATAGAATCTAGACTGCCTAAAAAAATATTAAAATCGAACATCTAAAAAACTTAGGAGAAGGTTAGGGGTAAAACTAATTTTAATTCTGAGACTTATCACAGAAGACGAATCATAGAGATGCAGGGATACGGATTTGACCAACATTATTTCTGAGATCATTTATAGGGGTGCCTTCTCACCCCCACGAGATGTTGGAAAGGGAATAAGGGTTTGACCAACATTATTTGTGTGACCTGTCACAGGAGTACCTTCTGCCCCCACGAGATGTTGGAAAGGGGTAGGCGTATGGTCATCATTATTTCTGTGACAGTATCGACAATTTATACACTTCGTTTTCAAAATAAAAAAAAAATCGAAAATGAACGTTTTAAGCTAAATAAAGGACGATATAAATAAATAAATAATAAAAGTGGGACGATGGTCGTGGGGGCTAAAGCGCAGGCTTTGGACCCACTCTGTCTTCTTGCGGGTACGATTCCGGCCTCGCACCCTGGAGGAGCCTCGGTGGCCCATGCGGTGAACACTACTATCGGCGAGAAAATGATAGGCATCTGCCTTTGAAGCTATACAGCTCAGCAAAAAAATCGTAGTGCAACAAAAAAACAGTCATATGAAAGCTAAAAGTGTTCTACGTAAATGAGGTTAAGGACGTT
>JAAAKG020138307.1:0-12664 GCA_010014905.2 Druon quercuslanigerum
AAGTTCCTCGTTACTTCCTCGCATTGAATGACTCACGCACTCCATGTTTTCTCTTTCTCTCTCTTTCTCTCTCTTTCGCTCTCTCTCCCTCCCTCCCCCACTCTCTCTCTCTCGGGCAGAGAGAGAGAGAGAGAGAGTGAGCCAGTGGGGCGACGCCGATGAGTCGCGTGAACACTATAGCACGTAAACTATAGTGCGCCGCATGTCGCTTTTTTCCATCACGTTTCATTTTCACTGGCTAGCCCCCAGCGCCAACCCGGCATAAGGAACTTCGTTCCAAAAATTTCTATCAAAACGCACGCACCTCTATAAATTCCAATATTCGATGCTGTTCTATCGAAAACTAATGCTTTAACACAATCTTGGAGACCCCACTCAACAAGAATTTCAGAAACAGCAGATGCCTGATCTTTTCTAGTCCCAGATTGCAGTACAGGAGCTCCAAGAAGTTGTTCAGCATTGCCATTAGAAAGAATCACAGGAAGTCGATCAACGGTCTTCTACCTGTTCACGCTGGCAGTAACTTACCATCCCAGTGCACGAGAGCAGCTTCCAATTTCGTGTTCATGAACTGCTCTTTAATTACAGTCATCTTTTCTGCACGTATTTTTTCTCTTGCAATAAGAATGGACGACCTGTTGATGACAAAATCCTGCACATCATGGTGTAGTGCCTCGGTAGTTGCAATCAGAATATGAACTGCATCCCTTTCACTGATTTTACATTTATCTAGGACAGTAGCAAGCTTAGGAGTCACTAGTGTACGGCTCCCTCTTGCCTGTTTTGCTTCTGTGATGAAAATGCCAATTATGTATCTTCTGAGAGACGAGGTTGAACCATAATATTATCAGTGGATTTTTCAGCAACTGATAAATTTATATCTGTACTTGATACCGAACTGCTAGCGCTTGTAACTGATGTCGATTCGGCAGTTTCAGCTTTAAAATAAAAAGAAGAGATTCAATGATGCAAAATTAAATTAAAAAACTGAAATGTGAAAAATAGGAATTTAGCAAATTGCATGATTGAAATTTTTTTATACATTACTCACTTAGTTGTTCAATTTCAAGATCGTTTCGCTCTTTTCTCATCAACGCTGCCTCTTCTCGTTCTACCATTTTTCTTTCTCTTATGACTTCCTCGTAATCGACTCCGAACATGAACCCATGTCGACCCTTTAACCTTTTATTTATTAAAAAATGCTTATCTTCTTCTATAGTCATATTTTCCAAAGCGTTAGCATGTGCAATGTCCAAAAGATCCTCGAGCTTCGATTTGAAATTTTCTCCTATTTTCGTAATGAGCCTCTGATATTCTCCCAACGTGTTTTTGTAATTGCCTCCATTCTTGGTACAAGGATTATAATTTTGGGATGCAGTTTCTCATTTCCTGAATTGGAATTCGTGCTTTTTCCCAAAAAATAATAACCTCCTGCAATGCTAGTCTGGCACTTTCGCGTAAACTTAACTTGACCACACGAAGATTGAAAAATAATGCACTTAAAACGTCTTTATTTGATGACATGAAAATTTGTTTTGACGCATCCAATATCCGAAAGAGAACTGCGTCAGGTATATGGCTGGGTGGTTGACTGTGAGCTGGGATCATGGGTACAACTAAATTACTACATTAGTATTGGTACCTCTTGGTAGCGCTCGGACAAGAATACTCTAGAAACAGGGAAGGCCACAGATAGACTAAAAGCACAAAAGTTCTACGAGCTTTATGGAAGACTCCTAGACTATGCTCTACTAGAGTGCTTGGAGCAGCTTTATTCGTGGCATACATTTTCGTATTTTTTTCGAAACAGTCAATCATAGAAGAAAAAGCTGTAGACAAAAATATATGCATTTTTAGTAGATCTACAACTTTCGTATCAAGCTGTTTTTGCATATAATTAATATTTTGCAAAATAAACAAACGAAATTGATTTTTTAATGGTTTTTTGATTTTCAAGGGCCCAGATGCACCCTTTCCCTTAGTCCGATTAAGATCAAAATTTACACGAATTATTTCTACATACAATTGAACCAAACTGGGGGGTAGCGTTAAAAAAATCACAAAAAAATGTTTCCAAGAGTAAATAAGAGCTACCCTAATCCCCACACTAAAAAATGTTAAGAGTCCAAAGGTCCGACTGCCCAAAGGGCGTCAGAGTCAGTAAGTTGCGAGCGTCTAGCAGCGAGAAGAAATCTAGTATGTGTCACGGAAGACCCACAGTGCTGACGACGTTGGTGTTTCGGAAAAACCAATCGCAGAGCGACGTACTCCTCACTCTGCTAAGTGAAAGGAAAAATAAAAACCTGCAAGACTTCATTCACTCAGGAATTATTGCCTGTGAGTGCTGGTCTCATAATTGATGCTCATCTTTTTTCGTATGAATTAGTGAGCTTGGGGAATCCTGTATATTTTTAAAAACCTGTCTTTAATATATCCAGTAACGATTTTTATGATTGATAATCATTTTAATTTTTAACTTATTTTTCAAAGAAGGCCAGGCCTACCTACTAATTTTCAAGAAGTAGAACGCATTACATACTTTTATTGTAAATTGTTTGAATGAAAAAAATTTTGAACAATCTCAGAACTGTTCAATTGGTTCGTAACTCATTGCTATGATTTTTATATCGTTACGAAAAAGTATTGTAGGAAATATAGCATACAAATAAATAATTTTAAGACTTGATATAAAAAACAGAGAAATTACGATCCAAGTATTTATTGACTTAACACAAGATTTTGAATTATTTTAAGAATTTTTTACAAATTTTCAGGGCTGTGCAGGAATTTACTAAATTTCAAAGTTATTTTAGATGATTCCAAAGAGTTACAAGAGATTAAAAAAATTTGAAGAAATATCAAACAGTTTTGTAGAATTTCCAAATATTTCAAGAAATTTCAAAGAATTTTACAAAGTTTAAGGGATGGTAACAAATTGTGAAAAATTTTAAAATGTTTTAAAAATTAAATGTGATTCCCAAGAAGTTTTTAGAGAAATTTTGAAAATAAATGAAATGGAATGAAATTTTCAGGGATGTCTGCCTAGAGAACTTTAGCGAATAAAATAAATTTTATTTCAAGGAGTTTCTACGGATTTCAAAAATTTTAAGAAATATGAAGGAATTTAAAAAGTTTAAAAGAATTTTAAGTGTATTTAAAATATTTCAAAGAATTATAAGAAATATCAAGGTGTAAAAAATTTGTGTAGGGGTTTTAAAGATTTCGAGGAATTTAAAAGAGTTTTAAAGGATTTAAGGGGTTTGATTGAAGCTCTAAGTCTCTTAAAGATTTTAGGGGATTTTACATATTTTAAGGAATTTCCATAGAACTTTAGAGAACGATTTCAATTTATTTCTTTTAAGGGATTAAAAATTATTTCTACATATTTCTAACTATTTAAAAGAATTTAAAGGAATTCAAAACGGGTTAAAAGATTTCAAGGGATTTCTACGATTTTCAACAGATTTCAATGATTTAATGGATTTACAGATACTTCTACAGATATCAACTCATTGAAAAAAAATTTTAATCGATTTTATAATCGTGAAAAGTTATGGAAATTCATTATAAAAATCATTATATGTGTATACTGATTTTCCTTTAATGTTTTTTCATAAAGGCAGTTTGCAACTTTTAAATTTAAGAGGCTTTCGTCCCTATCATCGGTTTCTTTTTTTATATTTTACTTTATTTACTTTTCAGTTTTTTAAATACACTCTACAATTAATTATATAATAGCAATAATAATAATAATATATTATATGCCGTTTTGAAAATAAGACGGTTTTTATACCCACTTAAAATGTCATAAAATAAATCCTTTCAACTTCGACACTTTTATTCAAGCAATAAAAATATATTTACATATTAAAACAGTTAAGTCACCATTCTGTCATTCTGTCATCCTATCCGCCATTCATAAAATAAAATTGTTTGATTTTTTTCGATTCTATTAGGATAATATAATTGCATGACATCAACTTTTTCATATTGATTTTGAGTTTAGTTATGGTATTTAATTTCAGTTAAATTAATACGATTAAATTGGCCTAAAATTCAGTTAAATTGCAAAACCATGAGAGAATAAATTTAATTTATATTATTTCTAAGGGATTCAAGGGATTTCTGTGGTTTCGAACAGATTTCAATGATATTAAGGATTTTAAAAATACTTCTAAAGGTATAAGCTGTAAGCTTTTTCACCGCTACAAATGCTCTTTCACAACGTCTCAAGAATCTGAATATTTTAATTTAGCATATCAGATAGTAAAATAAAATATATAATATCATTTGAGCAAGTAACAAATCAGCAAGATGCTTTTTAATATCCGCATTTTAGGTATTGTCTGGTCTTTTAATAGGTATTCAGTTAAATGAATTTTCAATTCTCTACCTATTGCCTGATATTTTGGAGGATCCAGGGAACGAAATCATGAACCTTGGAGTAGACACCAGGCCATCCTGGCATTCCGCAAGGTGAAGGCCCGAAGGAAACAACCCCAACACTGACCCACTTTGGTTTGTCATCATTGGGTGCCCTCACCCTGGACATAAGTGGACCACCAGAGTCTCCTCTACAGGAATCTTTTCCGACTTGACCTCCAGCACAAATTTGTCCATCTCCAAGTTCGACACCAGCGTTTTGATAGGTCCTCCTGCACTCATCATTTTGAACAAGTGGAAGCCTGACCTTCAGCTTAAAATTAGACTCGGATCTAATTTCTGTTTTGCCCCATCCTGCAACATCCAGCAACCTTCCAAGGCTGGGATCCTCTGGTAAGCAAATTGGCTTGATGTAGTGGCTGAAGGTGACATCTCGAGCAAGTCTGAGCAAAGCGATGTCATTCCTCTGTTCTTTGGCAGTTGGTATATAATCTTCATGGGCGATTTGCTCTTCGACGGGAATAGTGACGATTGGATCAGCACATACACGAGATCCTGGTCCATTTATGCAATCTATTTCCTGGGCTGTATCGTATTCGCCTAAACGAACCCGCGAGAGTTTCCAGGACTTTGGAAGGTCCTTGCCTTTTAGACAGTGAGCTGCTGTGAGGACGTATCGTTTCGATATGAGAACTCCACCACAAGCTGTTGTTATTCCATTAGCTGTAAATTTAAAAAGTGGATATTAGTAGTGATGATATAGTTATTCAAAATTATTATGGGCAATGCCCACTTGATCTGCCGACGCGACGCTTGCCAACATTTTTTGTTATAATAAATTAATATTATTTTTAAATGTAATGTTTTAGGGCAATTCGAACGATATGTTACTTGCCTTAATAAGTTGAAAATGACAATAACATATTAAGTAAATTCCGACAGAAACTTCTGTCTCAATTTTATGAAACATATTTGGAAGACTGATATTGTTACACGTTTCTTAAAATGATGATAAATGTAGGAAAATGCATTAAAAATTACCTAACTTTCAGTTAAGATTAAGGAATTATCTTATATTGTATTTAAAGATTCTGAAACTTGTGACTTGCATGACTTGGATTCACGGCACTATTGACATTGTTTGACACTATTTGACACTTTTTTTTAGAGATGCTATTATTTTGCCTTTATATAAAATATTTGATAGCCCTGAGAAGGACCGATTATTTGAATCGGTCCTTTTCAGGACCACCAAATATTTTAAGCGTAGGAAAATATTTTAGTTTATTTCGGACATGCAGGAAGGTAAAAAATAATCGGTCCTTCTTAGGACCATCAAATATTCTACACTGAGTCAGATTAGTGGTTTATTAGAGATTAATATATGAAATTACGTGACTTTGACCACATAAACGGATGAGTCACGCCTACCCTGAACGTGATAATGAATTATTGTAGAGGTCGCGTGTTGAACGATTTACTCGAAACCGGATTTACCTCTATTTTCTGGGCAGAAGCAATGAAAACATCTGTGTATGTCATTAATAGAACGGGTCCAAATAAACAAATGGGAAAAACTCCTTATGAGTTATGGTTTGGTAAATCAGCTAACGTAAATAATTTAAAAGCGTTCAGTACGGAATGTTTTGTTCATATACCAGATGAAAAAAGGCGAAAACTTGACAAAAAGGCAGAAAAAGGGTGCTTAGTCGGCTATATTGAAAACTTCTGAGGTTTTATGATCCATGTCCCAAGTTTAAGAGATGTAACTTTGAGTCGTGAAGTTGTATTTAAAACAGATAAGGTAATTCTGAGTTAGGCTGATATTGATAATCATAGGGGGAATTTAGAAAAGCGCGAAAAATTCTTTTCATGAAAATAAAACCTGGGAACCTGTCGAGAAACTGCAAGGTCAAAAGATCTTTAAGACTCGTTGGGTTTACACCAAAAAGGTAATTCCGGATGGTACAAGACGTTATAAAGCGCCTTTAGTGATAAAAGGTTATTCGCAGGTAGAAGGCATTGATTATAAGGAAACATATAGCCAAGTAGTTCATTTTAATTCAATAGGAACATTATTAGCAATTTCAGCTCGTAATGGTTTATATCTGAGTTAATTCGATATTAAAACTGCTTTTTTGTACGGAAAATTTAAGCAAATAATGAAGGCCTTAGTGATAGAAGGGCGCGAGTTTGTAAGCTACTAAGAAGTTTGTTCGGTTTGAAGCACGCACCGAGGTGCTGTACTGAAAATTTTACTAATTATGTCGAAAAAATGGTTTTCAGAAAAGTACAGCTGATCCCTGTTTTTATGGCTATCTATGTAGATGTTGGATTATTAGCAGCCACACATGAATGTCTTATAGAAAAGTTTATGAGTGAATTGAATACAAATTTCCAAATGACTATCACAAAGAATGCAAAAAGTTTCCTTCGAGTAGAACTTTTCAGATTGAAGGATGGGTCTGTTTATTATAGTCAAAGAAGTTACATGGAAAAGATCCTAGAGCAGTTTAATTTAAATAATGCTAATCGCGTTTCTACTCCAATAGAAACTTGATGGAATATGAGTGATTGTGAGAAATAGAGGTGCGTAGCTCTGAACAGGGAATCTATCGGTAATTTGATGTTTGTACACGTTTTTAGTAGACCAGAGATTGGATTTGCAGTTAATATTACATCGAGAGCTCTACAGAATTCTGATAAGATACATTGGTTACTGGTTAAGCGAATTATTAGATATTTAAAGGGCACTGTAGACTTAGGCTGGGATTACTGTAAAACAGGTAATTTCGAAGCATACAATGATGCCGACTGTGCTGGAGATAAAGAAACTCGAAAATCGACAAGTTGAGTTGTTTGCATTTATTCACGCGCTGCTATTATATGGCAAAGTAAACGACAACAATGTGTAGCTTTACCAGGGGTGTTAGTTGAAGTTTTCCGGTATTTCTAATAAAGAAAACACTTAATCCTCAAGGGAATCTCAAAAAAATTTTATTCAAGGTATTGACCACTGGATTCTACACATTTTGCCCATCTTTTAGGCAAATCATGGATACAATTCCAAAAAAACTTTTTCTCTTTCGAGGCAAACCATTCGACGAGGTCTGTAGAGTACGGCGGGTGCGATAATATTTCCCAATTCAATGCTTTTAATGTCTTCTTCACCACTTTAGCGGTTTGAGACGGTGTGTTGTCATGTTGTAGAATAACTTTGCCATGTCTTCGGGCCCATTCCGGCCGTTTTTCGATCAATGCATGATTCAAATTGATAATTTGTTGTTGGTAGCGATCCGTATTCACCGTCTCACCAGGTTTTAATAACTCGAAGTACACCACACCACACTGGTCCCACCAAACACAGAGCATTGTCTTAAGGCCAAAGCGATTTTGGAGTCGATGGGCCGACCTCACCAGGTAAAAGCCATGATTTTTTCCGCTTCGCGTTCTCGAAATAAATACATTTTTCGTCCCCCGTGACAATTGGATGCAGACAAGATTTCCTTTTGAACCGTTCAAACAGCATTTCACAAACGGTTTTTTCGATTTTCCATTTGTCTCTCGTTCAGTTGGTGTGGTACCCATTTTCCATACTTTTAGATTTTTCCCATGGCTTTTAAACGTTGTCAAATTGCTCCTCGGGTCACATTTAGTGTTTGTGCCAATTGTTGTTGCGATTGTGTTGGGTCTTCATCCAATAAAGCCTGCAATTTCTCGTCTTCGAACTTTTTCGCTGCACCAGGATGGGCATTGTCTGTTAAACCGAAGTCTCCACTTTTAAATTGACGAAACCATGTCTCACATGTTCTAATCACTGGAGCATATTCACCATAAGTTTCTACCAGCAATCGATGAGCTTCAACTGCTTTTTTCTTTTGATAAAATAAGAAAAGCAACGAATGCCACAAATGCGATTTACTTGGAACGAAACTCGACCTATTCACTGAGGTAAAGAACTATGATGCTACTATTTTGGCAGAATGAAATTGTGTATTTTTGAAGATTATTGTCCATAGAAAAATATGACATAGATGCCAAATCATAGAAATTTATATATCTCTAGCGACATCTATGAGTAAAACCGGCGAACTTCAACTAACACCCCTAGTAGTTTCTGTTCAACCTTGACTCTCTTATTCTCTCCTCCCCTGCTTCCTTCTCTCTCTCCATGCCATTTTATTTAATCACTTCTTCCATCTGCAATCCACTCGTTATAAAATACCTTTCTCTTTTCACCTTCATCCCTTAACTCCTACGTCTGTCCTCCCACGCTCGACTCTCCGTTATAATCCGTCAACTCCTTTTTCCTGTCTCCCTCCTGACAATACAGTTGGGTGTACTGCTTGTCAACCCTAGTATCCACTTTATATACCTCTCCTGTATCCTATTTACCTCAACACTTACCTTTCACCCCCACACTTCCAAACCATAAAATAAGACTGATTTATAGTCTTGTCTTAACTGGCTGGACTAATAACATGCCTTGCCTTTGTTGGGTGGACTGACTTATAGTCTTGTCTTAATTATCTGGGCTACAAAATATCTTTGGTAGTCCAGAATGTCTTTTGCCTTGATTATTTTGAAAAATCTTCACATTGTCAGTGTAGTCTCATTACATTGCCTTTAGTAGCTGGACTGACTTTTCCTTTGATAATTGAGCTGATCTACAGTTTTACATTCATTGACTGAACTGTCTTCCACCTTTAATATTTCGAACAGTATTTACATTGCCAGGACAGCGCCATGATTTCGCCCATTATTATAAGAACAGTGCCATTCCGTTGCCCTTATTAGCTGGACTGGTCTTACCAGTGTTTCTAGTATTGTCAGTGATTGTGCTGATCACAGTTTATTGAAAAATCTGCACCACATCTTCAAGTTTCCAGCGAGTCATTAGATTCGCTTGTGGTCATATTTTTCTCGTTCAGCCTCACCTATCTCGAAAACTCTTGATTTTTTGGACTAATCTCTATTAGGTTTTTTTGATTAGGAGGCTTTGAAATATATTATATTGCAATTTCAGCCAATTTGATCGGAGCCGGATTTTAAAGTAAATTGTGCGGGGTTCTTTGTTAGCCGAATGTAGTATGCTGAATCGTGTAGATAGATATATAAGATGTTAAGTTGTTGTCCAGAGTGTAATAATAT
Organism: Druon quercuslanigerum; assembly: GCA_010014905.2. Lineage (NCBI taxonomy): Eukaryota > Metazoa > Arthropoda > Insecta > Hymenoptera > Cynipidae > Druon > Druon quercuslanigerum. Next base: position 9,535 of record JAAAKG020138307.1, read on the forward strand.
TCTTGAGATGGAAACTAAAATTGTCTGTTGATTACTGCTCAGAAGATTTATTAAATTATGTCTGAGAGACTCTCAGTACATAGTTGTTAAAAACGTTTCGACTGTACAACGACAGTCCCCACCAGTGTTAAACCTTCTACGAAAATTTTGAACCTGTGTGATAACAGTTTTTAAGAAATTATGTATGCAAATTCTATTATTCGGAGTTGTTACCTGGTGGTCTTGAATTTATGTAATAACTATTGAATTGACTCCGTCTGGTGGATGAACCTAAATACAGATTGAATTATTATTGACATATTGAAAAACACTTATTTCTATGCCGACCAGCAGACGGAATGTTTACGGCAAGGAAATTAGGTAGGTGGATTCACATTGATTTGGTAGTACATAAGTATATACTGCGCATGACATATTTTTCATGGAGCGCTAACGGTATACTGTTGTAAAAGAGAAGGAAAAAAGAGCGAGAAGCAGGATAAAATGAACAATTTTTTTAGAATGTGATAAGAAGTTGTAAAATTAGTAGTTAAGAAAAACGAAACAACGGGAAAAATGTATATCATTTTGTAGCATGAATAAGGCTATTATATGTTGTGTTCATATTATCTATGTCTGTTCTAAAATTAATATTGTTAGTATTTTTGACGATATAAATCATTTCCATAAACATGCGTGTGCCGTAGTATGCTTCTTTAGCTAGAATACTAAAGTTTTCAAAATCAAAGGAGTGTTTTTTTAAAGTTGCATGTTTTGAAAGAGCGGTCTTGAGTCTATTGTTGTCGCATTCTCTCATGTGTTCCTTTAATCTTACATCAATATAACGTTTGGTTTCGCCTATATAACATTGTTTACAATCTAAGCATGTTTATTGATATATTACGTTAGTAATTTTATTTTTTGGAATTGAGTCTTTTTAGTTCTGAACAAGTTGAAAGGATCTTTAACAGGTTTGAAAATGATTATGATGTTTTTTTGTATAGTTTTTGGAGAGTTCTGGACATTTGTGGACTCTAAGGTAAAACAATAGAACTATCTAAGTTCAAATCACTGTTTAATCTGTTGTTGTTATACTGACGAGAAATTAGAGTTTTACTAACCCTTTTTTCTATTAACTTATTGACAAGTTTTTCTGAAAAAACCGTTAATTATAAGTGTGTGAGAAAAGATTTCTAAATTTTTCTGGTGGAAAGAGACGTGGGAAAGTTTAATGGCTCTATCCACTAAATTGTTGATAATACTAGTTTTATAATGAGGATAAGGGATAAAATGAAAGTTTGTGTATCTGCCAGACCAAGTAGGTTTACGGAACTAGTAAGTGTAAATTTTTCCATTAATATTGGAAATTTGTACTAAGAAGGAAATACCTTTTTCATGCTCATAATCTATAGTAAATTTTAATCTGCAATGATAGTTATTAAATAATTCCTTAAAGGTTCCAATTCGATTGTGAGGTAGAAAAGAAAAAATGTCGTCGACATAGCGATAGAAACACAGTGGAGTAAGATTCTGATTTTGAGAGAGAATATCTCGTTCTAAGGATCCATTACTAAATCAGATACTGCGGCAGACATAAGTGAACCCATAGGTACGCCATATGTTTTTTTATAAAATTTTCCTTGAAAAGCGCAATAAGCATTGTCCAAACAGAATTTTAATAATTGTATAAAAAATTTGTAAGGTAATTTTGTATGATGTTTGATTAAATACCATTTGTTTTTTAAAGCATCAAGAACAAGATCATGTGGAATGTTAGTGAAAAGTGATTTTATGTCACGACTAAAAAATTCATATCCATCAGAGACTGTAAATTTAGTAACCTTATCCACAAAGTTCCAGCTATCTTTAACATACCGAGAAGTATTACCTAAAATCGCTTTAACAGACTTTGCTAGGTATCTTGAGATGTAGTATAAAGGTGCTCCTATGAATGATACTACTGGGCGTAATGGACAATCTCTTTTATGGATCTTTAGAAGTCCATAGTATTTTGGAGCAAAACTTTTAGTACATTTCAGGATCCTAACAGAGTCTATATTAAGTATACCAAGAAGGAGAAGCTTATCGATTATTTTGTTAAGTTCCAATTGTATTTATCTAGTACCCAGGTAACAAACGTGCCTGCACATTACCGGGCCGATGGGTGGCAGACGGCTTGCCAGTGATAAAGCTTCGATGGTCGGTATGAATGAGCGGCAGATCGAAGTGCAGACACAATGTGTCGCCCGCTGCAATCGCGCGTACAAACGCTCTTGAAGACCGTTACGCGCACGACAGCCGAGAAACGATGTTCCATAAAACATCGGTTAGTCGGAATCAAGGTCGTGGAAACTGAAAGCCCTCTACTGACGGCAGATTCAACTATAATTTCCTACAATTTCCTGCGCGTCATCCTAAATTCCAAGATGGTGGTTTTGATAAACTTAACAGTCGGTCGAAAGTGGTTTTTGTTGCTAAACAATCGGTCCGTTCTTGTGAAAAATATCAAAAAAGATTCATCGGCAACGTCTGAAATGCTCGAAAGCGTGTATCGATTTTTCGTTTGAAGGATTGGCTTTCGCGAATTTAACTTTTCCGAGACTCGAAAAAACTGAAACATTTTCTGAGCTTTAAATGAAATACAATTTTCAAAATTAAAATATGGCCCGTTGCTCGCCAGACGGTCGGGCGGGTAATATTGCCAGGAATCGCGCTTACACCGAGCTACTCGTGTGCTTGAACAGTGGTCCTGTCAATCGAACTACGTGCCGTCGCATACGGTTATATCGCGCAGACATTTGTTTATCTAGGTAGAATCTCTATTAAGTATAATTGATATGTAGATGTGTCATTTAAAAAAGATAAGGATTTATTGGTATATTCTGTAATTTATTTATATTATTTATTCATACCTTTATCGACTGTAGTCACAATAATGTTTTTGTGTTTAGATAAGAATTCTTTATTTTCGATGGCTGATTGTGTAAAATGAGAATTAAAATTATTATGTTTTTTAGTTGTAAAATAACGTTATAAATTGAAAGCTAATTCAGATCTAAATTCATTCCTATTATTCCCTGGCGAACCGAATGAACGGAACGGTTACTCAATAGCGTAGCCATATAGTAGCCACATAGTAGCCCTTCCGTAG
>JAAAKG020138308.1:0-12664 GCA_010014905.2 Druon quercuslanigerum
AAAGCATCCCTGCGTGTAAACAATATGCTAAAACTCTTGCGGAGAAAATGCAGAAGGCGGTCGTTCTTGGGTCGCTCCGTGTCCTCAGGGTGCAGGCTGGAATCGGGTGCAAATGTTCAGATTAGCACCCGATCCCGGCGTAATCCTGCGCTTGTCCTTATAACAAATATTTTAATTATATATATATATATATATAGAAAGAGAGAGAGAGCGAGAGAGAGAGAGAAAGGGGGGAGGGTAGAGAGAGATATTTATAAAGTTTTGACTGTTTATTAAAAAGCGAATAAATTAAAAACAAAAATTTTTAACGTAAACAATTTAAAACTGAATAGTTTGACGTAAAAAGCCTTGACTCGTTAAAATTTCGAAGAGCTTTTAAACTTTGAAAATAAAAATTTTAATTGTTTTGTTTAAAAAATGTTTAATTTGTATGTGAAATTTCTGACTTTGGATATATAAATAACAATTAAACACTAATTATTGGTAGACAAAACTTGAGTAATTTTAAGTGACATTCAGAGGTTTTGAAAAGATTCAAAATTAATTTAAAACTTGCAATGATTTAAAATAATTTAACAAAGTCTGTGTACTGAGAAAATTCAAGTATTCATACCGAAATTGCGGTGCAAATAGCCACAGCCTAATTTTAAACAAAAATAGATTTTTGCAGTCATCAAAACAAAAATTGAAAATCTTTATAGAATTGTGAATGATTTGAAAAGAATAAAAACATTTTCTTAAGATTCCTAGGTAAATGTAAAGTGATTTTGGATTTTTAATAATTAATTTAAGAGAATATTCAAAACAATTTCAAAATTTTTCAACAAAATTTGAAAGATTTTAGGGAAATTTTTACAATTTGCAGGATTTACTAAAAATTCTATGAAACATTCGACTCATTTGAAAGCACATTTAGAAGTTCTGAAAAAATTGTCTGAAATAATTTAAAATTTTTGAAATTTTAAACTTATAGATTTCTCAAGATTTCGAAATAAAATGTTAAGATTTTTCAAGGATATTTAAACTAATTCAGAGCTGTAAAAATAATAACGTGGAATTATAATAGAGTACAATTACAGGCATTGAAATACAACATTTTTTAATTTAAAAACTTTTAAACTCCAATTTCGAAACTTTAAAATTGAAGAGCTCTATTTCGTGTATTTTAATTTGTAGTTTACTTTTTATTACTTTAACCGGGAAAATGTTTAGCTTCAGAGTTAGAAATTTTTTATTTTATTGAGCGTCCAAAATTTTTGCGAATCGGGAAATGACTGGGAATTTTTTTCTTAGATTAGATCGGTCACCCTATGCGTGAATCTTTATCAAATAGAAAATTTTAAATAATTCTAATTGATAGCGTGATTTAAAAAGGAAATAATTTTTTTTTTAAACTCAAATAGTTCAAAATTGGCTCAAAATGTGGCGACGGTATGTTAAGGTGGAAATGACACCGTCTTGACATACCAAAATGAAACCCTACGTGCCCGACTTCAATCAGGGTGATTTAAAGAAAGCAAAAGTTAGCTAAGACGACATTGACTGATGCTCCACATTTCTGTGGAAGAAGCTGTGCATCCTCTTATCGAGAAGCTGTTCCATACTAAAGTTAAGTCCTAGTGTTTCAGTAGCCTCCTCCGCTGCTTTGTACAGAAACGCTTCCATTTGCGACTCTATGTGCTGTACCCAGTATAATCCAGTTGTGAAGACATTCAAGATTCAATATTCCGCGAACACCTTAACGGCGTGAGATGTAGAGTTGCGATACAGAAAACTTAGGATGCATGCTTTTGTAATTTACATAACCTTTCGATACTTTGTTCTTCACCGACAGTTCGGAAGACCAAATCTGCCGGATGAGACGTTTATATCTGCTTCGGAAAGTATCCTTTAAAAAAGTCACATCATGAATGCGGCTCCGTAGCACGCCCAAGTATGTATAAGTCTCTCTAACGCAAAGGTTTCTTATAGCGATTCTATCGACGAGTTTAGGGTCTTCAGAGATGCCATTAAGTTTTCCTTGCTTCTAATAAACCTTGGAGCCAGATGTAGTTGCTTTTTATTTTGAGCATAAATCTTGAGATCAGCTATGCAAAATACATGAGTAACCTTGTGCTTTCGATTTGCAATCTCTCTATGCACCTCACAATTTGCAAATGAACCTTCAAGCTTTCCAAAAGACAGATGATAAGTTTATGAGAGGTCGAATCGAAAGCTTTCCGGTGTCAATCCAGGCCATCGATAGGACACGTGAAGCGTTGTTCATACATTTCTTGCCACACAGGTCTGATTGCCCGAACAATTCTATCATTTCGGATAGCTGTGAATACCTTATACAGTGTGTTCAGTGATTGGCCTGTAATTCTTTTGGTCAGCTAAATTACCCATTTTCGGCAGGATTATTGTGCGCCCTTCCACCAACCACTCCGGAATTGTTTCTTTCGAATTCAAATATGACGTGAAAATACGGGCCAGATGTTGATGGGTTGAAGGAAACTTCTTCCACTAGAATTTCTTTATACCAACTGGTCCCGGAACGGAATAGTTCTTCATACCTCTCAATACTTTTTTCACCTCCTCGGTAGTGATGGTTGGGCATTATTCCTCAGGTGTTGTTATGATGGCATCACACAACTCCTTGAAGTTATATATTATGTTCTCTGAATTTTCGTCCATTCGACAGTAACTGCAGGCTCTTGGAAGATTCAAAGTGAGTCAGAGAGAAAATATTGGTTTTTTCTGACCCAACTCTCTCCGCTCTAGACTTCTCTTAGCGTCGGATAGTATGCGTATTCTCTCAACCATATGCTGCCTAATGGTCAACAGCTTTGACTTGTGAAACGTGTGATAACGGATCCGGAATTCGTGCGTGAACCTTTAAACCTTAGCGGTAAAATTCCTGCCAGATTTTGTAAAGTCAATTACACACTGAATGCTAAACGCATACTGTCTAGCCCAGTCTATCTGTATGGCGAGTTGATGCACTCGTCTTTTGGTCTTATGATCAACCGTTGGTTTTGTTCTACGGTTCACATCGGCCAAAGCTCTCGCTGCATTATACACCCAACAATTTACAATCCAGAGATCGGATTCTTCGAAAAATTGTCCACAAAGCTCTCCAGCCATTTCAGCCAGATCTTTAGGCTTGAGAGAAACCTGGATGTTTTTGTTTCTCCGGGTCATAAAGCTTCGCTTGTCCTCTATCGGATGCCTGCCCGCGGTGGGTCTTAGTGTTAACACTCTTTCTTTGCCGCCGACTTCTTACGGCTCTGGTAGAGTAGGCGCTCCGCTTACATAACCCCTTTTTTGGAGTACTCATGCATGGTTTCGCAGACTTTGATACGAAAAGTGCGATAGCTCTGGGTGTTGCTCGCACCAAGGAGCATACAGTCGTGCCATGTAATTCTCTCGTTCAGGAGTTACACTCGCTTCGCAGCATTCTACCAAGTCACGATTTTGTCGCTCCGTCCATCCAAAAGCCCCAAGATTCCGCCGATCCATCGCATTGACTCCATCTTCATTGGCTCCCCCAGCTCTAGAGTGGTCGGCATTGTTGGCCGACCCATTTTCATGAGCCTTTCGCGTTCTGGTGCTTTGAACCGCACTTATTACAATTATGTTTAGTGCTATCATTGTTCTTCCCACGAAAAGCTAGGGAAAGGGGTTCATCCATCCTTGTAGAGCCTCGCATGCAAGGATATGTCCATATATGGGGCATTATTCCTGAAATGTCCCAACTTAAAAAGTCATGTCTTCCGATTGCGTATAAATTTTTAGAGTTTGTTTACCTATATGATAGTAGTATACCTACCCATTTATAGACTTTCAGTAACTGCAGGGAGTAATATTTGCATCCCCCGGCAAAACGGGAATTTTAAAATGGTCATAACTTCCTTTGTAAAAATGCGAATGAAATTTTCTATGAATGATTTCTGAAAGGTTTTTCGTCTTCCTTCATTCTGTGAAATCTATTGTTTTTAATTCCTAAAAATAGGCATGTAGTGATGCGAAGATATCCGAAGGAACCCCTTCCTTGCGCGCTCGGACAGGTTGGCTAGTCCTACCGGGTCTTGTTCAGATGCAAGATTCTCCAGCGAAGCTGCACTAAACTCATCATAATTTATTTAGTTCGCCTTTTTTCGCGCATTGTTTGCTTCTCCAAACTTGAGGCTTTTTGACTGTCTTCGGCAACGGAGCACGTTCTGTTGCGAATGAAGTTTTTTCAGTTGCAATTGTCCGTTCTCATTTGGAATAAATCCGTGGTATTTTAGAGTGCTGGGAATTTCAATTGCTTTAATGAATCTAGTTTCTAGTTTTTTGGTCTTCTCTATGTGATCTTCTCTCGAACTGAAAATATTTACTGTTTCTTTTAAGTGATTCTTAGCCCATTCGAATAACTCCATCGCAGTTAGGATTAGATTCTTTGCTGAACGCTGCAAGCTAGCTTTTGCCGCAACTCTTTTCAAATTTCCACCAATCCCGTCACCTGGACCTTTTCCATGTACAGTTGTCTAGAAATGTGTTTTTGCAGAAATTCTAAATTCTTTTTTGTAATTCAAAAGATTTCTGATGGCGTGTTTATTATTAAAATTCTACATAGCTCCGTCTGTCACATAACAAATTTTGTTAACAGCGCTGAATTTCTTCTTGAGCTGCTCGCTGATGAGCTTTTGAAATGTGTGCACAGCTACAGTGTCATGACTTAAACAATCTGAGATGATTGCCATGCTAAAATGCTGAAGTTCATTTCTATCTTTGTAATAAATAACTACTGTAATTATATTTGCTTGATAATTATTCCAATGGAAAGATTGTGCAGCATTTTGAATGATGCAAGCATAATTTTCAGCAAAGTTAAGCAAATTTAAGTACTCTCCTTCTTTTAGTATAACTGTAAGGTGATTTAGAAACAAACCTTGTTATTTCGCATGAAATGCGTGAGGTTTCAGGTACTTAAGTTTAGTGCAGAGTGCTTCTACGAAAATATCAGCGTCTGCTAATTCGGTCTTCAAAATGATTCTATCAGTTTGCTGCCAAACTTGATATGTTATTGTGTCGAAACTATTCACGTCGAATAGATCAATCAGGTACTTTTAAAAAAGTTCAATGTCAGGGCATTCGTTAAAATGACAAGCGTCAGTTAATTCACTGCACATGATTTCTTTAAGGCAGTCATGATAATCTGACAATTGTCTGTCAGTTTTCTCAGTTAAATGTTAAATATCAATCGCATTCAACTTTAACTTTACATTTTCTTGATAACCGCAGACACAAACATTGTGAGTTCCACTTGCTCCAGCTAAAACACAGTGCTTTGGTCTTATTTGTGCGAATTTTGAAAATCCAATTTGAAAGTCCAAGTTTATTACCAAATTTTCAGTTCAGATGCACCGAATACTCGCATGATTTTTCTGTGACTCCACGATTCAGATGCAAGGGTTTCTTCTTGTCTAATTTTTTTTATTTGATTCAGGACTCCGAGACCCGCTAAGCGATTTTTATCATTGCATCCTTCTTTTTTATTTCTCACTGGCAAGAAAAAATCTCTGTCCTCGTTTATCTCTTCCTCTACATTAATACCATGCTCTGCTATAACTCTGGATGACTGTAAATTTAAAGTTCTACATTCTTTTCTACAAGCACCACATATTTTACTGCCTTTCGGCAAATCAGGAAAATCTATTTGCCAAACAAGATTTTAATCGGAAAAAAGTCAAGCTTTCGTTTAAAAATACTTCAAAAAAATAAAAACTGCCCGAAGAGCAGAAAATGTTAAATAAAATTTTTTAATGATTTGTTTATAAAAATTAAAAAATTAAAAACAATAGATTTTACAGAATGAGAGAGCATAAAAAACCATTAAGGAAGAGGGATGTTAGTAAAAGTCTATATATTGTTGGGTATTCTACTATCATATAGGCTACTATCATATAGGAATAATGCCCCACATATATATGCACTGTTCTTATTTCAGTGTAAAAACAAATATAACTTAGGCATAAGTCTAAGTGATTAACAATAACATTATCAAATAAAACCACGAAATAATTTTTTTTTTAATATGGCTACGCTCTCTTTCTTTATTTAGCCCTGAGGAAGTAAACTGCAATGTTTACAAACGTCGACAAAATTCGTAGTTTGGTACACGATTGGATTAAGAAATATTTCCTTATTTTAAAATAAATCATCGTAAGCGCATTAAAGCTCTTATGCAATTTATGGTTTTTTTAACCTGAAGATCAAAAAATGGAATTAAAAAACTTAGAAAAATGGACAGCTTTTCGACAAACGCTTGTCAAAGTTTCAATTTCTACATGAATTTTAATAGAAAAATGCTTATTTTAGTGAAATATTTTTTGTTCAAAAACTCTGATGAATTTGGCTAAAAGTTTCCCATTTTGTCGATCAGACTTACCGAAACAAAAGGTTAATACCTACCATCTAGCAAGCCTAATGATTTTTGAATATTCAGCATGTTTCCGGGGTGTTTTCATACCTAAGCATCCAAGTATAAAGATCATCATTTTTTGGGAACCAAAATGACTAGAGATTTTTTATCCAGCTACTACGGTTAGAAATCACTTCAAATAAGTAAGGGAAGCCCTGCACTTCCTTTAAAACCCCCTTCTCATCATGCATTTCTTCATCCCAATCCCACTATACACTGTCTTTCTATGTTCTCCCATACTTAACCCATGCTCTCTTTCTTTCCTGTTCTGCTATTTTCCTTAACTTATACTGCATCTTCCTTTCTATCTATGTCAAATCATTCCCTATTCTCTCCGAATTTCCCATTGCTTTAGTTTCACGAGAACGATTTATGCCCGTTTTTGCGCCTTCTCTCCTACACTCCGCACTTCCTCTATCGCCACTTTAGCATAAATCATTTTAAGTACTTCTTCTACTTCTTCCTCCAGCTCCTTTCCCTCTAATATTAACCCTTTATTATCAGGCTCGACCCTGGACCAGGCATTTGCTACCCGCAGTAGCGTGTGGAAAGATCCCTCTCCTTCTGTGTCACTACCAGCACTCTCGCTACCCCCACCCCCTCCAGCTCTGTCTCTCCGCGCTCTTTCGTCGGTAACGGGAACTTCTCCAGACAGCATCTACTGCAACTAAAATATGTTTCTGCGCTCTTTTGCCGCCTATCATCCTACATTTTCCTTTATTTTATTTTATTATTCCCTTATCAATCGCGAAGACACCTTTTTCCCTCCCTTAACATCCACTAAGCATACGAGAACCCCCTTGATCCGCTCCAAAGCCTAAAACTCCTGTCCAAAACCTCGTCTGAATCCTTGTCAACCTAGCCACACTTCTTCTATCTCACAAACCCCTACTTCACTTTCACGCTAAACATTATTCACCTCATGGCTTATACCCCCACACTCCACTCACACGCTTCACATAAATTTTGTTAAAAACTTTTACTTCTGTCAGTGAACACGATCTCACTACTGCCACCAACATGCACGTCTTGCATGCCTACATAGCTGCCTATGTAGGACACCCATAAGGTTAATTATAGAAGGCTACATGATTTTATATAGGATTTTATATAGGGCACTTTATGTCCTGCCTATATGTAACTGTAGGAGCCACCTATAGGAAATGGAACAGTTTCCTAAACGGTGTCCTACATAGGATTCTATATAGAATTGTATATAGAAAACAATACGTATGCTCATAACGGTATAGGTTACTACATCTAGCTCCAACGTTAGAACCTATATAAAAACCTATATACGTTCCTACATAAAATCCTACTTGGAACACCTACTACCAGGCAAACGCATAGTCAAAAATAACTATATGGGATTTTATATAGGACAATATGTAGGAGAGAGTTCCATATTCTATATGTGTCACCTTAAGTGACCTATATATGTGACCTCCATAGGTTCGTAGGTAGGTGTTGGCAGTAGGAAAAGAACAAAAAAGGAACCAAATTTTGGATTAAAATCCAAATCTGTACGGATTTACGAAAGTTTGAAGCGTGCATAAAGCCGTAACAAGATCGCAAAGACGACGCAAAATTTTGTACCCACTGGGTAATTCTTCAAAACATTTACTTACTAAAGCCCACATTTAACTTTTCTCTAATTTATTTGGAATGGTTTTTGACTCTGGCCCAACATGGTATGTTTGTGTTTGTTATCTCGCCCTTAAGAAAAAAATTCACGCGTTTCTAACCTCAATAGTAAGGTGACATCTGCAATACACCCCATATCTGATGACTAAAGCTGATGCGATGACGTGCATATGTCTAGGCCTTGTTTACATATGTCTCGAGATAAATTTCTGAGTAAAGGGAGATCCCTGACGTCATTTCTCAAAGTTAAATTATACAATCGAACTTTCTAGGTTTTAACTAAGAATTAAATATCACCTGAATTATGTTTTAATTAATTAAGTTTCTACGTATGTTAAAATATAAATAATACAATTTATTTTCTACTGGTAGAGGTTGATAAATAAAAGAGACTAGAATTACTTTTAGACCTATTAAACTATATTTATTCAGCAAATTTACAAAAAAATCATCTAATTACCAGTAGAAAACGAAGAGCTTATGACTATGTAAAATAAAATATGTCAAAATATGTCAAAGTTGTGTAGGATGGATGAAAAAGAAGGTTTTGTGGCTGGTAGCATACAAAAGTCAAGAAGTAGGAGTGGGAATAAGAAGATGGAAACTAGAATAGGTTGAGTCAAGAAGGTGGTAATTGAGTTGGAAGGATGGAATAAGATTATATGAAAGTAATAATAATAATATAATATTTGTATTCAATATTTTTAAACAATATTTTTTACAGTATATATAGAAATATGAAGAAGGAAATTTGTTTAATTAAATCAGGGAAAAGGGATCTATTTTGATGAAATCCGGGTATTAATAAATATTGGGAATTTACGATGAGGGATTTTTGGGAGAAAGGGAGTTCCAAAAGTTGAGGCTAGTTCTAAGGTTCTTGATGTATATGGTCGAGGAGTGTCGATTCTTGGTGGGGAGACTGTTCCATCGGGATAGACAGCAGGACGAGAATACGGTGAAGACCTCGTGAGCGATTCTGTTTCGCTTCTGACTCTCTGAGGCGATACCCTTACTTTTTGCAACATAGAGCACAGGTATGATGTTGATATGTTTCCAGAGGGTGGTAAAGAAAATCCGACCATATTAACATTTTTTAAGTAAAATATACAAAATTATCTACAAAAGTCGGGGTTTACCACAGTAGTGAAACGATCTACATTGTTTTATAACCATAGAGTTCTGACGCAAGTTTACGAAGAGAGATGTCGAGTGATGTATCTAAAGAAATCCGCGTCATAATACAAGACACGGCGGTCTAGTTTAAACAAGTAATCATACAACTTCAACGGGGCTTGTGTTGTCGTCTACGCTGCGATAACGAAGCTTGTATTAGGCAGGGGTGTGGCTGCTTCTTCTCTGTATGCCCAACAAAGGTACAACTTTTTCTCGATTGCAGGTACGATATTCCTTACCTCGATTTCCGGGTGAAGTTAAGGCATAATTTTGCCACGGATCACAAACCAGGAATTTAATTAATTTTGTCGCGATCGAGTCTTATCCCTTTTGCCTGTTCGTATTGTCGCAGGTATTCAACTTTTCAAGCCTCATCTCCAATGTGAAGGCCATCTACTCGCTTCTTGCTAAATTTTTAAAAACATATTGATATATGCTGCAAAAAGACCACCCTTGTGAGTTGAAGGATCATATTCAACAACCTTGTATTGCTAAATTTCTAATATATTTACGATATTCTATCCTAGTTTTATGGCTCTTTTTAATCCAAGGGAAACCCGCGTACCTTCAAACACACACTGTGATTAATCTTCATGCCTGTTCAAGAGTTTCACAACATATACGACAGAAAGAAAAAATCAATTTATCATGCATACGAACAGGGAGAAGGGGCTAATAAAGATTTCGAGGTGGCAAAACTATACAACGTTTTAAACCCTCGAGTTTGCTATGATCGTAATTTGGGCCTGTAAATGTTTTACACTTATCAGAACATACGTACAATGTCGGATGGCCTATGTGAAACATGCCTCTCTCTTTTTTCAAACGCCTGACATAGCATTCCCAAATTTCAGTGACTTCGTAACCGTATCTTCTAATTTTAGAGGTTATAGCGTGAGTACGTTCATAAGGATCATTCATAGTTTCCGAAGATTTCTCGACTATTTTATTTTTAATCATGTTATTGTATCGTTTTCAACCATACCAAAAACAGCCGTAACACTGGAAAACATGACAGGGCCCGTCACCTTCTTCTTGAAAGTTCCTGTCTACATTAGAATCTTCCCGAAGACGATACTCTCTACTCCTACCAGCCTGTTGAATCTCAACACCAAGCTCTCCTTTCATAAATAAAAGCCATTCGATGGCAACACGGCAAGCACCTCTTTGTATAATCCCTATTGCCCGCTTTCGCAAAAAATGCTTTCGAAAAAATAATTGCAAGCTGATTCAATCGTGGTGGACTCTGTAAAAGGACTATATCTATAGCCAATAATGAAACTGATAATTCGGATCAAGATTTTTTCCCTCGCGCCATTTTAAAAAAATTTTTCGAGCTTTTTTACTCAATGTGACCGGAGATTAAAATTCAATTGAAGGAAGAGAACCACAATAATTTTGACTTTCCGGAATGTTGATATAAATGATATTGAGTATGATATCAGGATCTATTGGTGCAGTAGATCTGTGCTTTGTCAGGTGTTTTAAAATGACTTGGGCATTAAACCCTTTAGAATTGTGGGCGATGCAAATAATCTTTTTAAAATTTACGACTGGACGTGGTGTAAAATCTACAAAAACTTGTATCGGATTTTCACCCGCAATCAAAAGTTCATGTATCAAAACACAGTGTTCACAAGTTCTTTTAATATCATGTTCCTAAATGCACCAGCTCATTTACACTATCATCCTGCGCGAGTGTTTCTCCCTGTTGCGTTTTAAAATCATAAAAAATAAAAATCACAGGTTTCAAAATATTAGTGCCATTACTACCCATGTAATCACGTATAGGTTTTATAAAGCATTCGTGACTGTACTCACGATCACACTTGCATATCCTACAAAAACTGAACCCACATCTGTGATTTTTATCTTTTTCAATATTTACCAAGCTCAAAAATCTCCCAAACTCGGGGCAAATCTGCAACGTGTCATAGACATTTTTTCCGGTGACGTATGAACCGAGTGCTAAATGATGATTAAAACAATCATTACTAAAAAACCACGAACACATTGTTCACACTTTGGGGCATTTGCTAATCGATTATTGGAAAACTTTTCTAAACATGAGGGCTAAGCGAGACAAACTTCACATTTATGTGTACACCTATGCCTTGTTACATGGTGTACAAAAAACTCGAAAGGACGCAGCAGCTGTTAAATTTAAAATAGTGTCATAATGATTGCTATCACTATTTTACAAAAGATATATAATGTGTGTGGGAACATCACCTCTTTCAATGAAGCGTGTAGTACCGTTGTTAAGGCGTGTTCCTCATCACACCCAAAAGTTTTGAAGTCAAATGCAATAAGTGCAATACCTTCGCTGGCAAGGTATGTTTGAATTTTTCCAATTTCAAAAATCTACATCCTTCTGTCGGAATATCGACAAGGGTTTTTTGGCACAATTCCTAAGCTAAACTTTTTTGAAAGATGGATTTTACATATCTTACGCGGTTCCAAACTTCATTTTTACCCCCAGTAGTAATCTGACTGCCTTCCCTGTAAATTTTGCCGCAAACAATTGCACGCGGGAGATATAAGTTGTCGGTATTCAATATACTGAAAATGGATAGTAATATATAGTAATCAATCGTTAACTTAAAAGTATCTTCAATTCGGAACTCAGCGACACTCTGAGTGACCATGAAAATTAAATTCCACAAATCCTCTAAATGACAATCACGTACATATCTAAAAGATAGACCCGCATCATCCTCTGTAAAACTATCAGCTATAAGTTTAATACCGATTAAATCACTAGGTTTATATGGTGCTATGATAAAGTTAAATACTTCTTGCACAGCTGATTCAAGCCACTCTATCGGACAAATTGTTTCGTCAGGTGTGTAGCGGAATCGTAATTCCATTTCGCTAACCTGTAAACCGAAATGTGGATAATTTTTATTTTTCCTTCATATAATCGAAAATGGCGAATTTGACGGTAATTTACCACCCTCACTAGACTCTATGTCGTCCTGACTTTCCTGTCCACTAAGATATGGCTCTATTGTGTACTTCTCGCTTTCGGACGAACGAATTCCGAAAAACAAAATCCCGAACCGGGCGGCGAAGCCGAGAGTGGGAAGCGATGTTGGATGGCGGTATCCGGGAAATGAAGCCAAGACACCCTGGAGAACCGTGAGTATTTGGTGGGCCTCGTGGCGTCGAAGAAGAAAGTGTCGTGGGGATAGTTAAGTTGCGGTGTCGAGTGCACAAACTAGGGGTTGGGGAATCGTAATTCGGTACCAACAAGGTTTTCTTGCATTGAGCACAAGACTGGCATCCCGGGGGTGTCCACATTTCCACATTTCGATGTCTTCCATCTTTTTCTTTCTGTAACAAAATAAAAAAGTCCTACCGCTCAAACAAAAAAATAACATATTGTTCTTCCTT
>JAAAKG020138309.1:0-12664 GCA_010014905.2 Druon quercuslanigerum
CAAGAAGTACCCTTACGAAAAATTTGGGTAAAATATATGTTGAAGTAGACAATAAGAGCATTTTTTCAAAGAAAAAACTAGAGGTATATCTCTAAAACATAACCTCAAACAAAAATGTTGAAAATTTTTTTAACATTTTTTTGCCCCTATATTTTGTTTTAAAAATTTTATAATTTTTTTTTAATTATTCTTACAGGTGACTATAACATATATTTCGATCCTCAAGGTCGGTTAAATAGTTTTTAAGAAAAATGACTTTTTATTTTTCTTTCCTTGTCCATAACTCCCCTAAAAATAAAATTTTTAAGTTATCCTTTATAGGAATTTTATGTCACAGCAATGTCCATCTATAGCGGTAATATGAACTTGATACGTGCGGGGGCAACTTTTGCATGCTTACTCCCCTGGGCCCCTTCTTCTAATTATAATTTATACCAAAAATACCCGTCCACGTGAACGCATGCAGCGGAACATGAATATGTATAAAAAATCATAAAAAATAATACAGTTTTAAAAACAGTCAGTTGATTTTTCTTCTTTTTTTGCTTTACCATGGCATATAATACGATCTCCTAAAACTACCTTTAATTTATGCATACCTAACCCTCGCGATTAAAAATATTTTGAAAGGTGGAAAATTACATTAAACTATAAATTATGTAGTTTTCATTTTTGACTGATAGGGGTATTTTTTGGGGCAGTTTTTGGGCTCGTATTTAATATCAGCGGAGCGCAAAAAAGAGCAAAAAATTATTTACTAAGATTGTTTTTCCAATTTTATTATTTTTAATGCTTTTGACATACATATATGAACTCCGCTACACAATTTCAAGTGAAAGGGTAGTTTTTCGGGAAAATTATAATTAAAGGGAAATATTTAAAAATCAAGCAATTAATTTGGAGTTCTGAATCATATTTGCATTGTTTAAGGTCATTTTCTCACTTTTAAAATAATTTTGATCACGAGGGTTACGTATATATGTCTAAGGGGTAGTTTTTTAGCGTTTATTATATATCATCAGAGAGAAAAAAATATCGACTACGATTAGTTTCTAAATTTTATTATTTCAAATGCTTTTTACATACATATATAAACTCTGATGCATACGCTTACGTGGAAGGGTTGTTTTTAGGGAAAATAATGATGCGAGGAAAATTTTCAAGTGTTAGGTAATTACTTTGTAGCTCTAAATCATGTTCACATTGTTGAACATGATTTTCCTACTTTTAAATCGTTATTGATCACGAGTTGTAGGTGTGTACGACTTAGGGGTAGTTTTTTGGAAAGCGTAACATATATCATCTTATTATAATAATTTTTATTGAGTTTGCATAGGTGGCAGCGCTTCATGGACGTCGTGATAGCGCCGCCACTCTTTTCTCGAAAGTTCAAAGAGCAAAAAAAAATTTTTGTATAAAAAAAAGCAAAACAAATATGGCGTATTTCATTTTTCAATGTACCTTAGTGGCGGTGCTAAGTGGATGGACCTGCTGATAAGGCCTTGACCGTATTATTTTTTTTTAGTTTGTTGAAATTGAACTTATATACTGATTAGAGTAATATTGATTTTGAAAAATCGTAGGTATAATTTAATGAAATTTCATTAAAACATTTAATTTAATCAGGTAATTGGCAGGTTTAAAATCGGCTATTTGTGTCAAAACGGGTATAAGCAAACAAGTTCAGAATCGTAATCAGTAACCAGAAAAATTAGGATTGCCAAGTTTGATCCAAAAATTGTATTATTAAAAGTTAAGTCGCTACAGAATGTTAAAAATTAGGTTAAAACTCCTTTAGAGCATTAACATATTTATTTGTTTAGACAATGTTACATGAAACTTTACAACAACAGAAAGGAAAAAATTAATTTTTTGTTGCAAAATAAAGTACAACCAACAAATTTTGACCGACCTGGTAAAAAAATTGGTAAAAAAGCTCGCAAGTTTTCTAAGAGAGTTGTCGAGTCTGAAATCACCTAAGTTTCATAAAATAACAGTAGTAAAGATATTCCAATATTATATAATAAACAAAATAAAATTTGTAAGCAAATTATTTATTGAAAAAAGTGGTTTTTACGATTTTCCCCCCTCTCTTACTTACTATACGTAATTTTTAGTTTCCAGAAATATTTTGCTAGTTATGCCAGTTTATTTTCAAAATTCCCTGATTTTTCATTGACTAATTCGGCATTTTCTTTGATCATTAACATTCAAATACTGCAGCATTTTATTATTGTAATATTTTCAACATGAAATATTGTATAAACAGAATCTAAAAAGTATTTTTGATACAAATTTATAGTTTTTAAATTTATCAATTTATGCAAAACAAAAAAATTTCTTTTTAACGATAAAATATGACTTTTTAACAAAATAATTAAAATTTTTAATATAAAATGCCAAAAAAAGTCTCATAGTTTATATTTCTATCTACAAAGATGAAAGTTATAACAAACAAAAAATTTTAAAATCAAACATGGTCAAAAATATGATTTCTGAGCAATATTTCTAATTTTACAGGAGGTTGATGCATTTTTACATAACAGCATGAAAACTCAAACCAAGAAAATTATTTTTGTACTAAAAAAGGAGCATTTTGAACTAAAAAAAGATAATCTTAAAGAAAAGAAAAATTACATTTTCAGTGCAAAAATTAGTTTTAAACAAAAAAAAGGCTTTTTGACTAAACAGTTAAATCTTCAAGCAAAGATATAAGATATAAAATATAAATTAAATTTTTGACAATGTAGTTTAACTTTTACGCAAGTAGATGAATTATCATTTAAAGAAGATTAATTTTAAAAAAACAGTTCAACTTTCAACCAAAGAGATAAATTTTTAAATAAAAATATAAATCTTTAAGAACAAAAAATGAATTCTTAAAAAATCTAAAAGATACATTTTTTTAAATTGTTGAAATTCTGTTGAAAAAGATTTCAGTTGACTTTTCAAGATCAAATATGAATTTTTTAACAAAAAATAATTTTCTAAAAAAAAGAATTTTTAATCCCAAAAGGCGAATTTTTTAAATTAAAAATGATGAAAATATAAGAAAATAGTTTGAATTCTCTATCAAATAAAGATAAAATTTGTACTAAAACAAATAAATTTTTTAAAAAAAGGACACACTTTTTTTGTTTGAGGTTTCACGCAGAAAAGATTAAGTCGTTTTTTAACACCAAAATATGCATTTAAACAAAAAAGTAAATTTGCTATGAAATAGTTAAATTTTCAAAAAAACAGTGGGATTTTTAACTAAAAATTATATCTTTAAAAAAAAAACAGTGTAATTGTCAACCAAAAATTTGCATTTTTATCCAATAAGGACAAAATTTCTCTTAAAATGGCTGAAATTTTAATTTAAATAAAAAAATTTTAAAAGAAGGTGATTTTTCATCCAGAGACGATATCAGTTCTTTTTCCAACACTGAAATATTAAATTTAAACAAAAAGTACGGTTTTTAAACAAAATTTTTTAATTTTCTACCAAATAGTTTTATTTTTATCCAAGAAAGATGTTATTTATGCTAAAGCAGGTGAAATTTAGTATAAAATTACAAAGTTTCAAACAATAGGTTGATTTTCAACCAAATAATTGATTTTTTTTTTAAGAAAGATGAAATTTCTTCGAAAACAGATGAATTAAAAAAAACTTAAAAAAATAGTTAAATTTTCATCCAAAAAAGATTTCCAGTTCACTTTTAACCCCAAAATAATAATTGTAAACATCAAATTAATTTTCTGCAAAATAGTCAATTTTTTAGCCAAAAAGTGAAACTTTTTAACATTTTTGTTCAAGTAAAATGAAAATTCTAATAAGACAGGTGAATTTTTTAATCAAAAAGAGGAATTTTGAGAAAAAAAGTTTTCATACAAAAAATATTTCGGTTGGCTTTTCAGTTACAAAATATGAATTTTAAACAAAAGTTTGATGTTCTGCAAAAAAATCTACATTTTTAACCCAAAAAGATGAACTTATAATAGCACAGTTAAATTTGCAAGAAAATTATTAAATATTTAACCAAATAATAAAATTTATAACTTAAAGGATAATCCTCAAGAGAAAGCGTTTTCGACTTTCAAAAAATTACTGTTAATGCTAAATACCAGTTTATTAAACAAATGCATTAATCGGGCATTTGATGTCAAAAAAATTCTGTTGTTTCAATGCTAGTCCTTTCAGTTGAGAACTAGCAAAATTTATAATATTTTTTAAACAAATTGATGAAACAACTGTATAGATGAGGCATTTGTCGATAAAAAAAAATGTTTTTTTTTATTTCATTTGTTTAAGTTAAAAACTTTCAGAAAATTTTAGCAAAATTTATAATTCGTTAATTAATTTCACGATTTTTCTAAACAAATTTACTAAACTTATGCATTATTCGCAAATTTGTCAGCAAAAAAATTAATTTGTTTTTCATTGCCACTGCCTTCAGTGGAGAACTCTATGAGAATTTCAGCAACATTTATAATAATTATTTATTAAACTTCATGAATTTTACACAAAAATTTAATAAAAAATGCATTAATTAAGCATTATTTGATAGAAACATTTTTTTCGTATAAGCAATTTATTTTTCAAACAACTTTAATAAAAAATTGCATTGTTTAGTGATTTTTCGACGGAAAAATTGTTTTTTTTTAGGTCAGTCGTTTTAATGACATTCATAATTACTTGATTAATTTTATAATTACTTTTTTCTTTTAATAAAGCTGCAGCTTTAGAATAATGCATTTGTTTAATAAATTTGTTGTTAAAAAAATTGAATTCATCAACTAATTATGACTTTTGCTGAAATTATCATAAATTTGCCAATTAAGGAGGCTAATATCGAAAAAAAACAAATTTTTCTGATCTAAGAAAACAATTTTTTCCTACGACAAATGCCTTATGTATACATTTTTTTATAGAATTTGTTTTAAAAAATCATAAGATTATTTAACAAATTATGAAGTTTGCTAAAATTAACATAATGTTCCTGATAAAAAAAAATTACATCGAAAAAAACGAAGTTTTGTGTCAAAAAATATCTGATTGATGCATTTTTTTATAAAATTTATTTATAACATTAGCAATAATAATCTCAAGAAGGAATTTCGTCATAATGTTAATCTATAAAATTGAGCTGATTTCAACAATTTTCATGTTATTGACGAGCGCAAGAAACGTCAAATAGAAAAACTGGCCATTTATTGCGTCATATTTGTTTATTGATAAAAAATTGAAAGCCTTATTTAACAATCAGACTCGACAACTCTCTTAGAAATTCTGTAAGTGTTTAACAATTTTTTTCCAAATCAGTCAATATTGGTGGGCTATGGAAAATTATTATATTTTAAACTACCGGAAATTAAAAAATTTCATTTTATTTGTTTATAAATATTCAGATTGTTACATTTTACAAAATATTATTGAATATATATTATTTTCAGGAATATATGTACCCATTCTAGCCATCAAAAAAATTTAACTTTAATAAAATCTTAAGTTTAAATATATTGTCACAATAATTGTTATTAACAGTGGTTATTGTTAACTTTTCTTATATTTTTGTGACTAGCAGTCATCCTTCAAATCGCTTAAAACATTTTCAGTGCAAAAAAAATGTTCTGTGCAAAAGGGCCTTAATTCCGAATTTGTTAATCTTATTTGTTTAAACAAATTTTAATTGTCATATTTGATCAAGTTTTATTAAATATTTATTATTTGAAGGAATACCTCAAGTTGCTCTGGTGATTGAAGGAAATTATAATTTAAAACAATCTCAAATTTAAATATTTTGCCACAAGAATTGTTTATAAGAATGGTTACTATAAACTTTTAAATTATTATTTTTTTTTATAAATGTCATTCGAACATTAATATGAAGCACTTTTAGCATGAAACATTTTTTTTACCGATAATAAGACTATTTTTCAGTTTGTTCATGAAATTTGTTTCTAACAAATAAATGGCATAATAAAAGATTTATTAGTATCCTTTAAGTCCCTGAAGATTAATTTAAGAAAACATAAAGTTTTCCTGATTACTTACCAAAGCTCGAAAAACTGTATTGTACAAAATTTCAGTTTTTAACACTTTGAGTGGAAAAATTATTAATAAAAAAAAGAGGAGATGAGAGTTCGGAGCGTCAAGCTCTTCACAATAGCATGAACTCGAATTTAAAAATAAATTCAAAATCGGACCAAAATTGAAGGCTTTGGAAATTTTTGAAAGAAAAAAGTGCATTTCCTCTCAACAGTGAAGCGCCACAATTGAATTTCATGAGGAACTTTCCGCATCTAATCTATAAGGGTTGGCTGACATTTGCGGGTCAGTAAATGGCGAAGACAAGTCCAGAAACTTCGGGAGGTTCTGAACTAGAGACGTGCGACTAATGATAATTCACGTATCGCTTCTGTTTGGCTAGGAGACTACTCTACAGAATTCGAGTACATTACAATATGCATAGCATAGCTTGTATGTGCGAACTAGGAACGTGCTGGCTCTGGTGAACGTCCTCGACCGGGTTTAGTTAATTCAATTAATTCGAAAGTTGCTCTATCTGTGAGACATACAATTTCGCCAGGCAGGATAAGTCCAAGCTCGAGGATTCCACTCAAGTACGATATTCCAGAGATTGTCTTGTTCAGCAGCTAAACATGAGCTTAAGCTCAATATTATGGTAAGAAACTTCGACTTGTTCTTTGTTCTCTAATTCAATTAAGTAGCGAGTCGCACCCATGTTTATGTCTATCTTCTGCTCAAATAAGTCACTCACTAGTTTTTTAGACACTTTACAAACTTTGAATAAATAGGTTGCTACAGTAGTCTTGAGACTCCCGGTGGTGAAGTCACGGGGAAAGGTGAAAGTAGGCTGATGAAAAAGAGCAGAGAAAAAGAGAAGACAATTTAGAGAAAAGTTTTTCTAAAGTTTAAAAAATTAGCTGAGACACCTATGCAGTATCGTGTGATTCTCTGTTAGAATTTAGTTCGAGGTTTAATCATCGAGCAAAGTCTAGAATCAATGTCACCAGTACTGTGTGATTTTTGTTTATCCGGGGTGACTTCATTTAAGGCGGTACATTAAAGGAAGTATATAAATTGTCCAAAGATAGAAATTTTCAGGGCAGGAGTAGAACCAGCAATCAATATCGTCATTTAAATTCATCAACACGGCAAGGACCTTCAAGGGAAATATCGTCATCACGTACTCGTGAACAAGTAATGTGTTATTGCTGTGGTTAGCCAAATCATGTAAAACCTGATTGTAGATTCAAAAATAATTCTTGTTATATATCCGGAAGAATAAAAGTAGAACCGCAATTCATATATGTTTCTATTGCAAATGTGAAAATAAAAATGGAAGTTGACACTGGTGCTGCAATATCAGCAATTTCTGAAACTGATAAAAATAAATTTTTTCCTAACGAAAAAATGATAGCAACGGATATTCAATTTAAAAACTTTGAAGAATCGATCACTCGACCCTTTGGAATGTTAAAAAAATTAATTAGATTTCATTTTTTAAAAAAACTAGAAAAAGAATTCGAAAATATTTTTGCGAATGGGCTACACCCATTGAACCAATAACAAAACCTAATGGTGACATTCGCATTTGCTAAGATTTTAAAGTAACATTAAGTCAACAACTCATTATTGACAGATATCCATTACCACTATTGGATCAGATTTTGGCAAAACTACAAAATGGTTCAATTTTCACAAAAATTGATTTAAAAGAAGCTTATCAGCAGGTTCCAGTTCACAAAGATTCAACACAATATCTAACGATTAGTACACATAAAGGCTTATTTAAATATAAAAAAATGCCTTACGTTATTGCATCCACACCAGGCTATTTTTAGCGATTAATAGAAGCCTTATTTAAAAATACACCGAATGTTTTTGCTCTCTTGGATGATATAATTATTGTAAGTAAAACTGTATCTTAATATGTCGAAACCTTAAGAAGAGTTTTGTCGCAATTATCAGAATGTGGATTAAAAATACAAAAGAGTAAGTGTGAATTTATTAAAAATAAAAAAAAATATTTAGTTCATGAAATATCAAAAAAGGAATTCATACTTCTCCTTAAAAAGTTTAAGCTATTCTTCAAATGAGAGAACCGGAAAATACCAAGGAACTGGCAACCTTCATTGGAAAGATCACATTCTATTGTAGGTACATAAAAAATGTTGCAGAGAAATTTAGACCTCTATACGATTGCGTTAATGACAGCGAATTTATTTGGACTATAGAATGTAAAAATGCGTTTGAATTAGCAAAAAAGGAACTAGCCTCTGGTGATACATTAATTAAATAATATCTAACATTACCACTCATTGTAGCTTGTGATGCCTCACCAAATGGTCTCGGTGCTGTATTAAGCTATAAAATGGGTAATAAAGAAAGGCCTATTGCATATGCTTCCAAATATTTAACGCCAGCTCAGAAAAATTACGCACAAATTGATCACAAAGCAGCGGCTATTATCTTCGGTGTCACAAAATTTTATGATTATTTATCTGCAAGAACGTTTACACTCCGAACAGACAATAAACCATTATCTAAAATTTTGGGTCGAAAAAAAGGAATTCCTATAATTGCAGGCAGTAGATTACAAACATGGGCTTATCATCATCTTACAGCTTTTGATTATGACATTGAATGGGTCCGTTCGGAACAAAACACTAATGTTGATGCTCTTTCTAGATTGCCCTTACTTTTAAGAAAAGAAGAAAAAGAAATTTCTAAAAAGAGAAAAGAGTAAAGAGTATACGCATTTACATTATATTATTGAAAGCAATTTTCCTGCTTAGATTACAAAGTCGTAGCAAGAGAATCGACTAAAGACATAACATTGTCAAAAGTTAAACGTTTTATTGAAGATATTTGGCCAGAAAATGTAAAAGAATTTTATGACGAATTCAAACCTTATGCTTATAGAAAAGATGAATTGTCCTTAGAACATGGCTGTAGAGTGGTAATACCGTCTAAATTGAAAAACGATATATTAAGAGAACTTCATGAAAGTCATTTTGGTATAGTAAAAATTAAAAGTTTAGCGAGATCATTTGTGTGGTGGCTTAGGATCCATGCGGATATTGAAAATCAAGCGAAATCATGTAAAACCTGTTGTGAGAATCAAGACAATCTTTGAAAAACTACACTAATTCCATGGAAATGGCCTGAAAGCCCATGGCATAGAATTCACACTGATTTTTAGGGCCCATTTTTGAATAACATGTTTTTATTAGTAATTGATACCGAGCTAAGTCTAAAAGAAATTTCACCAGTGTTCGTTGATTGCCGATGCAGGCTGACCAAGGCAATGACACCAGATCTAGAACTGATCAAACAGAATTGCCTGAAAGGAAAGTATTCCAATCTTAACCGACGAGCTGAGTCTAAAAAGAAATTTCATCAGTGTTGGTTGATTATTGTCCATGCAGGCTGACCAAGGCAGTGACACCAAATCTTCAACTGATCAAGCAGAATTACCTAAAAGGCAAGTGAACCAATCTTAGCTGCCGAGCTAAGTCTAAAAAAAATTTCAGCAGTGTTGGTTCATTATTGTCCATGCAGGCTAACCAAGGCGGTGACATCAAATCTTCAACTGATTATGCAGAATTGCTTGAAAGGAAAGTGATCCAATCTTAAGAGCCGAGCAAAGTCTAAAAAAATTTTCACCAGTGTTGGTTGATTGCCCATGCAGGCTGGCCAAGGCGGTGACATCAAATCTTTAACTGATCAAGCAGAATTACCTAAAAGGCAAGTGAACCAATCTTAGCTGCCGAGCTAAGTCTAAAAGAAATTTCACCAGTGTTGGTTGATTATTGCCCATCCAGGCTGGCCCAGGCGGTGACATTAAATGTTCAACTGATCTTACAGAATTGCATGCAAGGCAATGATCCAATCTTAACAGCCGATCAAAGTCTAAAAGAAATTTCACCAGTGTTCGTTGATTGCCCATGCAGGCTAACCAAGGCGGTGACACCAAATCTTCAACTGATCAAGCAGAATTGCCTGAAAGGCAAGTGATCCAATCTTGACCAACGATCTAAGTCTAAAAGAAATTTCATCAGTGTTGGTTGATTATTGCCCATGCAAGGCGACTGCTTCTGGATGGTATAAATAATTCCAACGAGGAAATTTTGTCCTGAAAGACCAATCACGTATAAGCTCACCATTGTGAAGACACCTGATCTTTAAGTGATAATGCTGAATTGCATTAACAGCAGGTCCAATAATTTTAAATATTAAAAAAAAAATGCAGGTCCAAAAATAAGCAGCAATCCTATCTTGAGAAGTTCCTCTGTCTGACATAGAACAGTCATACAGCATCATACAACAGTCTTTATAAATTAATTTTCGAACAGCAACAGACGGAAATTTTTTTATGATACTGAAAAGCAATCATTCTGGATTAACAATAACATTAACCAAGAAGAAAGTTTAAACTTTTTACTTAGTTTTATCTTGATCTGTTGCGCGTAATCTAATAGTTATTGTATCACCTTTCTCTTCTCTTTCTCATCGACCTGATGATTGTATTGCTCTAAAAATTAAGTTAGGAGTGCATCTGAATTTTGCAGTACTAACAAATTTGAATATTTATAAAAAATAAAAGTGCTGGTTTAAGAATCTTCTAAATTTTAAACAGTGAAATATAACTGATTGCCAGTTGTATTCTACTAATTTCTGTGCTTAGAATACAGTCACTACTGATTAATAAAAGTATCCTGGTTCAATTAGTAATTATTATTTATAATAACATACGCACGCGCACGATCCGACTGGATAATTATATATTTCTTAAAACTTCTTAATATAAATGATCCTACACAAATAAATTGAATGCAAGAAATATTTTATTTATTTTTGTTCATTCTCAAAAGTGAAGCTTCGTAATTATTTCAATAATGGCAACAAGAGAAAAGCAAAACATCCACTTTTCTGAACCAATATTTTCAAATTATTGAATATTGAATATATATATTTATTTTATTGAAAAGTGTATAACTTTAGTTGTGTATAAAATTATTTTACTGAAATTTTGTTTTTTAAGTTAAAAAATTTTTTTTTAACTAGAAGTTTGACTATTCCATTTTTGATTCGCAATTTATATTTTTCAATTGAAAATACAACTATTTGATTAAAAATTGTTTTTTTTCTTTCAGTTGAAGAAACAATTATTTTGCAGAAAATCTAGCTGCTTTTGTATGAATTGTTTTACACAAAATTTTAATTAACTTTTTCACTCGAAATTTAACTATGTTGCCATTTCGTTGAACTATTGATATTTTTTAGTTTAATATATATTTACTCTGGTTGTCTTTTCAGCTAATTAAAAAAAATTAATTGTAAACTTACAAAATTAAACACTTCAATTTTGAAAAATTCTCAAAAATTGTCGATTCTTGCATTTTTTAAATTCGAAATTACCAAATAATCAATTTTCAAGAATTATTCTCGATTTAAAAATTTTCAGTTTTGAAAATTTACGATTAGAAGCTCGTCAATTTCGTAAAACTTAAAAATAAAAATTCTTGTGTTGTGGTTATCACGATGACCAAAGTCATGAAGTTTCGCTTATGAATCTGCCAAATTAATGAAATTTTATATTGTATAATACAATTTTTATATTGTAAGTTTAGAATTTTTTAATTTATCAATATCAAAAGATGACAGAATTTTTATTTGCAAAACTTAAAACCCGCATAATTTTTAAATTGTAAGTTTAAATTATTGTAAATTCATCAATTTTAAAAATTATACAATTTTTAAGATTGCCCATTCAGATTCTGCAATCTAAACGATTCGACGTCTGAATGTTTACCATTTTTAAATGTTTGAAATTTAATGTTCTTCAATTTTAAATATTAAAAATTAAAATTTATTCAGTTTTTAAGATTTATGTTTTGAACGTATTTAATTTTTTTAATATGTTTTTCAGTTTTATAGATTTCCGAAAGGAAATTTTTCAGTTTTTAAGATTTTAAATTAAGGACTTTAATATTTAATGTGCGTTATTTACATTTTTTGAAATATTTCGATTTTGAATTGTTAGAGTTCAAAAATATTTAATCTTCAAGATTCATATTTTAAATTTATATGTCATTTTGAAATTTTTTTTAATATGTGGTTTAATTTTGAAGATTTAAAATGACCACTTTTTGCTTTTTAAATATTTTTAATTTAACGCTTCAATTGAAAAAAAAAATCAAAAACATTGAAAACTCTTTAATTTTGAAAGATATATAAATAAATATATTCTAAATTCTAATGATTTTAAAGGTCAAAAGTCAGAAGTTTTGAATTTTTAATCTTTCAAATTCATAAAATTCAAAATGGAAATCATCAAAAATGCAGAATTTTTCATTGTAAAACATAAAAAATGTATAATTTTTAATCTGAAATGTTTTAAATAAAAAATCTTGCATCTTAATGATCAACAATTCAAATTTTCACAATTTTGAAGAATTACAATTAAAATATTTTTTAATTTCAAAAATATAGATTTCCAAATTATATCATCATTAGAAATTATATTTTAAAGATATTTAATTTTTAATATATTATTTAATAGTTTAATTTTAAATATTTACAACTTAAACGTGTTGATTTTTTACGACCTTCAATTTAAAATTCGCCAATTTCGAGTATTTAAAATTCAAG
>JAAAKG020138310.1:0-12663 GCA_010014905.2 Druon quercuslanigerum
CTCCACGACACGGGGGTTAAGCTGACATAGGAACTTCCGGTAACAAATCTAACTTCCGTGCGAGACCGATCTAGGGTCCTTTCTAGGTAGTCTAAAGTTATACAGTTTGTCATTTTTGTGGATTTCGAACTTATTAATGTGCCAGCACTGAATCTGGAAAAACCATCATGTAAAATCATTTCTCGAGGTCAGGAGACACAAGTACCCGCTTGAAGATTTTTCCGCAGCCTCTTTTCACAATAACTCCTCTGAAAACATTTTCCTTTACATGCTACATAAGCCTTAAACGATACTCATTAAAAGGTGTATTCGACCTTTAATTTTTAAGTAAACTAAATACGAGACTAAATCTACGGAACAAAAAAATATACAAAGTGACATGGGTGGTAAACATGTAAATCCCCGTATGCTCGCTTTCTGAATTTAGTTCTGCCAGGAGGCACTCACGACGCATCGGTCGCTCCATAAGCAGCCATATTGCCACAGTTCGTTTCCACTATTTAACACGTACCTTCACCCCCGTGCTCCAGTCGGTGCGTTCGGCGAGCAGAGTCCCACGCAAAAAAAAATTACGAAAGTTGCAACTTGAAGTTAGACACTCTTGACACTCTTGAAAAGCGCATGCGTTACTTTTGTCGGACGGCCATTCCACACTTTCCGCCGGCACTACAGACACAGAAGTCACGTTTGTCGTGCACCTTTGAAAAAAGAGATATTCCGATGTTCACTTTCACGGAAAAATTTTCGGTTTATGCCCGGTACGCAAGAATTCGCCAGGGTGTCCACTTAGTCCAACACTCTTTACGATTTTAATAGCGGATATGGAAAGTAAGCTAGCGGCCGGAGTTGTGGGAGGAGTTAGAGTAGGAAAGGTTAGGATTTAATTACTCGCGTATGCAGAAGACATAATGCCGCCGGTGAAGAGGGAGGAGGCCTTAAAGGAGATGATGAAGAGGTTAAGAAGATACCTAGATAAGAATAGGCTAGAGCTGATTCCGGAAAAGTTCAAGGTTATTGTGTTCAGGAAAGGAGGTGGAAGGGATAAGGGAGTTGAGTGGAATGGAAGGAAAAGACTGTGCAGAAGCGGATAATCATATAAAATGGTTTGAAGGGGAAATGTAGTGATGACATAGGTGTAGAGCCTCGAAAGAAGTTGTTCGAGAACTGTGATAAGTGTCTTATTTAATAGAGTAGGGGTGTGGGCATAGAACGAACGAGAGGAGATAGACAGGACACAAGAGAGGTGTGTAAAGTGGATTCTCGGTTTGGCAAGAGATACGTCAAGTTAATTTGTCAGAAGGGAGACGTGAAGAACAAGTTTAGGGATTATAACCGAAAGTCGAGTGTGTAAATATGTGTAGAAATTTTTGTAAGAGGGGGGAAGTAAGCTAGTTATAAAGTGTTGTTACAAGAAGGACAAACACGAGAGATGGTGGGAAGATGGAGGTTGAAAGGGAAAGGTATATTAGAATAAATAAATTGCAGATGGATGAGGTGAGAAGGATGTACAAAGAAGGAAGGAAGGTATATAACATGGTTAAGATGAACGGCATGCAGAGCGATAGAAGACAGAATGGGAGCAAAGAATGCGGGAGACAAGTTATAACAGGAAGTATGTGTGGATTATGCCAAAGGAGAGAGCGCAATATTCGTATGAGAGCAGAGACAGTTATGATACCTGGAAACTCCAGATGCGTGCAGTTTTAATAAAAAATGGCGCGCACTGTTACTTTTCATGAGATGGTATAATGCCTGAGGTGATAGAAGGAAATGTGCAATAACAAGAAGCTGTGGATAGATAAGTACTAGCCGACTTGAAAGTACAATTGGACATTGTGCTTGCAATGAATCCGTCTGAGATTAAGAAAATAAAATCTTGTAGTCCGCGCGTAAAATTTGGTCTAGGTTGAAGGCTATACACTATACAAGGACCCAGCGCGGAAGGCCGCCCTGTTAAATCAGTTAATGTCTCTGAAAATGTTTGATGGAGATGATGCACGAGTACTTTATCGAAGTTTCTTTAATACGTTGGTCAAATGGGAAGAGTTGGTAATCGAAATTATTAACTATTTATTGACGGTCATCCTTTTATGAAGTTTACCAGAAAGTTTTGAGAACTTTCAGTGTGTGTGGAGAAGAATTTGACACGCGTAATGATACGAGTACTAAGACGGTAAATAACGCGATGATCGCGAAAAGGTCAGGGCATAAAAATGTGTGGTACTATCAGACATCAGGCGAAAAACTTTAAGAAAGATAAGCCAAAAGAACATGATGGAAACAGTGCCGAACATGTATGTTTGATAGCAACGTCTCAAGTGTTATTGGAAGTGAAGTCTTTTAAAATCGGACATAGTGGGAGTGTGACATCTAGTGTGTTGAAAGTGGATGTACATCCCACATGTGTAATGATATCAAATACTTTACGAAAATTTGTCAAGATAAGGCATATGGAAAATTAAATATGGTTAGAAATGCAAGTATACGGACATATTCGGGAAGGAAACCACGACGGTCTTAACGAAAATATATGGTAATAAAGAAGTGATACAGTTCAGTGACACTTTATACGTTACCGACTTATAAACGAATCTCGCCTCGGTCGCAAAGATGACTGATAAAGGTGATACTGATTACTGATAATGATGTTATTTTCAGTAAAACCAAGGCCGAGATAGTTGATAATTGTGGAAACGTGTAGCCGACTACAAATCGCAAAAACACTCTAGTACTCAAATTTTTCAGACGGTTGTCAGAACTAAGACGCCAAAAAAATTCTTTGGAAGATTGGCACATCCACATGGGTCATTTAAATATTCAATCTTTTTATAAAAATCAAAGAACTGAAAATACTTTTATCCCAATAATAATGCATATTATGAATGGTATTGATATAAATTTATTGAAATGATATAAATTTTTCAGGGTGGCTAAGAATAAAAGTTAACGCAAAAAAAGAAACAAATGTTAAAGTAAATATTAAAAACATTATATTAATTATTATCCTTTGACCTACTTACTACTTAGATATCTAGTGGCATACATTTAACACAAAAAATTAACCCAGAATTTCATTCTGCAGAATTAGGTTCACAATCCGGGTTGAATCTTCATAACGAACTCAATTCTGGTTCTTCGTATTCTGGTAGAGAAGATTCTCCAAACAGACAAAATTCTCCTGGCAGACAAAGTTCTCCTGTCACATTTTCTCGTGGGGAGCCTTCTCGTCGTTCCAGATCCAGATCTCCTCCTGGCAAGCCACCTACTGTTCAAGTACTTGGATATGCACTTGGACAGCTAGGGTATGTTCGACTTATTCCCCGCATTAATCCCAGCCGGCGATTTGAATTTCGAAGATACATTATTCCGGTCGATAAATTAATTCAGTTGGTAGCAAAGCGTGGTATCTATGTGTCCGTGCCAGCCCGAGAACATATTGTATTATCAGCACCAAATGGTGATGTTTTTGCATTACTGGAATATACTGGGATTCTTCGTGGAATCTATAAAGCAGATAAACATCATTCGAGAGTAAAAATAAATATGATAAGCGGCGCAGTTGACAAGATGACCCCGACTGAAATAAGGGAATGTCAAGTAGGGAAACAGCACCCAGTCTTTCCACATCATTTTACTCAAGTTGTTGAAAATCAAGATTCTCTACAGTCTGTGTATCATTAATTTAATTAAAGAAAGGTTAACTGCAATATGATATTCTTTGTAACCCGAAGTCGGATCAAAATAAAATCAAAACATTAAAACGTCATTCTATTATGATTCACAAATCTCAAGTCTTCTTTCTATCTATCCTTAAATAAAATAAGTTTAAAATGCTTGTTTAAGGAGAGTGTAGCAGATGAAGGAAACTGCTGTCTCCGTCACTCTTGTGGTTCAAGACTTCAGAGTTGCGCTGTGGGGAGCATGTTCAAAGTCGAAACTGGAACGTTCCTCTTTTTTTAACGTGTAGAGATAGAAAGAGAAGTCTATTCGACTTCGAAACGCCCAGCTTTTCCACTCCGGTACCCGTTGTGTAACCGATTTCGCGTATTGAATGGCTCGATCAGGTAGCGGCTAAAGATAGCAATTTTTGTATTCTTAGGTTAGGATATCGCCTCGAACAATCCGAGTTCATTAAAAATATTGTCGCGTCGTTCTCTAGATGTCCTTCTCTAGGTGTCTAGATGGCACTTGCCAGGGCGGAGTAATATTGTGGCGCGGGGTCAGCCCTATCCGACCGAACCGAATTTTGCATAGGAGCTCTGAATAAAGTTTGATGCCAGCCGTGAACTAATCCGCTGATGGCGCTGCTTCGCATCCTGCTTCTTGCTTTTTAAAATAAAAGCTCACCTTCATAAGCTTCATTTGTGGTAAGATTTTTTATTGTTGTAGCCCTTTTTAAACGTTTTATAATTAAGTATGAACATTTTTGTTTTCAAATTCGAGATGTTGGAGGTTTTGTTCATTTCCGCGGATGAGTTATTCATGTAGCAAATTAAAAAAATCTGGTTTTACATTTAATATAAATTAGGTCCTTATTTTATTCCCCTGAAAATTGAATAAAAAAAAATTTAGACAAATTTAACTTAGTCGTTAAATCAACCAAATCGAACCTTAAATCAACAGAGAAATTTCACTCCAAGATTATTGAAACAACAGGATACATTGGATCTCTTGTTTTTTTAATTCAATTGAATACATCTAGAAGTAATTCAGAATTCACTCTGAATACTTTCGAATTTATTCTACTTTTTTAAATCCTTTCAAATTCACTGAAGTACAATGCATAACTTTAATATATTTTAATCGTTTCTAATGAACTTAAATTATTTTAGAATTACTTAAATTGTTTAAAATTTACTCGCACTTTTTTAATATTAATACAAATAATTCCATAGCCTTTTCTGAAATAAGTAAATTTTGATTTCATTTTTCAAAATGAAGTACGTTTATTCATGAACAAATACCTGTGGGATGCGAGCTATTGATTGTCCTTTTGGCAATCATGAAAGAGCTCTTAAATTTTTTGCTGGGAAGGACATTTAGTTGAAAGTTTTAGGTCTACATTGGTATCCAACTTCGGACCAACTTCGTAACCAACATGGTTCTCTTACCTGATCAATTATTGAGTCATCCTTTATGATAGCGAGTTCCTCCTTGGCTAGTTCGTCACTACTCATTTTGGCAGGAATGAAGGGTGTTATTGCCTGTCGGCGTTGACCTCGGCAAAAGTCTTTGATCAAAACTTGTCAACTCGCTTACCATTCTGTCGAAACGAAACAGTTTCCTACTGATCATTCTGACAGAATTGTATCTCGGCCAAAATTAATAAGAGTTGCTGCCTATTGTCGTCTTTTTATTGATGCTCTTGTTCGAAGATTTGGAAAGTTGACAGAAGATGAGGATCTGCCAAAGTTCCTTGCTCTATCTGCTTCGGAGATAATTCAAATCTCTTAATGTTAAATCCAACAAGTGCAAAGAAGAGCCTTAGATGTTGAGATACATGCTCTAAAAAAAGGAAATGTTATTATTTGAGGTCCACCCTTGAAGATCTTGAATCCACTTCAGGATGGTTCGCGTGTTTTACGTTTAGGTGATCGCTTACGAACTGTCGATCTTACGAGCAACAACAACAAATTTAGGGTAGCTTACCTAATATTAGGACAACAATTTGTAGGCCGTTCACTTTATACTGGGTTTGATTGCCCTGGTCCTTTCTCTGTTAAAGTTGCTCCAGGTAGGGTTTAATATGACTGATTAAAAATAAAAAAATAGATTCTGGGAACATCCAGGAAAAATACTCAATGGACAAATTATGCCCTTTAAAGAAGTTCCCTGCCCGATCTCTAAACCGTTTTTCTACGAATTATGAGTCGTACATGAGCAGCGTCTCTGTTTTCTTAATTTCATCAATGGACTCGAACCTGGTTCTTTTCAACTTAGAATTGATCTCCGGGAACTGGGATTTGTTTCGCCAAAAACTGCTAGATAGACATGGCTTTGTGTGCTATTGCATTGTCTTGGTAAAAAAATCCATAAGCCTTTTTCCACATTATAGGTCTTCATCTCCTACCTGGTTAAATATTCGGCCTTTTTGTACCCAATCCTCAAAAACTAAAAAATTTAATTTCAATATTTTTGGTGAAAGATACTTCTAATACAGGTAAACTTAGAAACAGACATAAATAAACACCGAATGCCTGCTCTCAATGATTACTTTACATGATGAAAAGCAATAAAACCATGTATGTAGTCACTGCTGTCACTGCTGATTTTAAATCAAATAACATCTTTTTAATTCAAAGGACTTCAAATAATGAGTTATATTTATAAATATTACATATAGAATTCTAAAGTTGTTTTAAATTTTAAAATGGTTGTAATTAAAATTATTCAGGCATTAATTTTCTAGTTTTGAGCACTATCCTATCCTATCATTTTTCCAACAATTTTGAATATCCTATAAAAATTTTCCACGTGGAATTTAAGGATTTTTAAAAATTAAATTCCAAAATTTGAGAACGTAAAATTTTTAATGTTTCGACAAAAAACTTTAATGCCTAGGGTGTTAAAGTTTCAGAAATCAATTTTCCGGCACACTGATTGTACAGTGCCAGCAGGCTCTGCGGATAGATCACCAGGCTATCTAGCTAGACTTTAGGACGTCCAATCTTCTTTTATATATGAAACTTGAAGTTCTTTCTGACCCAAAATAATCACAAAAATCTTAAATGTACCTACTCTATGGTTTTCCGAAAAGAACATAAACGACTTTGGTAATTCACGTGTCAAATTTATAACTTGTAGAATTACTGAATATTTACGAAGAAACCAATTCTCGTGACTGATTGGAAGGTATTTAATTACAACCGATATCTTTTTCTATATAATCAGTAATATGTGTACAACTATAGTTTAGTTTAATTAACGTTATTATTCTACTTATGTTATAGGCGCCTTTCAACTCTACGATTACTTTGAAATATATGTACTTTGAACAAATTATCCTGATAATTGTTATTTATGCGGCATATGAATCCATATAGCCCTTAACACAGGCCCTGCCGGCACGGAATGCTGGCATCTTGCTAGCATATGAGTACCATCGAGCTTGCACTCTGGAGTTATCCCGTTCGCATTAACTGAAAAAATAAATGGTTCCTTGCGTAAACAGTTTATGATATAAATAATGAGCATCATAGAATGTTATAAATATCCATTTCCAGCATTATAAATAGAAAAATGTGACCCAATTTGGTTAACATTGGATTCACCCAATCGATCTGATCTATTTTATGAAAAGCATATGGCTATGAAAAAAATTATTTATTTAGTTAAGTCCGAGAAAGTTAATTAACATCACGGACATCAAAAGATATAGCAATTGGCAAGCTAAAGTTGCCTCGCAAATTACTTTGCGGTATCAAATTGAAGCATTCTTATGTCTTTGGCGATTAATCTCACCTGCGAGAAAGGGTAGCACCAGCGCTGCACATCTGAAAAATGTGGAACTAATGATCTCAATTGGCCTCCACGGCTGAAGGGGAATTAGTAGCGCCAACTTTAAATTAGTATCTCGCGTATTATAAGGGTAATATAATTTACAACGACCAAATCTAATTAAAGTTTAAAAATTGGAAATTACCAGCAATGATCATACAATATTTAATTGACTCAAAGAACTATTAAAAGATAGACAGTGCTCGTAAATTATAGCAATACAAAAATAACTCAATGCTTGAATCAATTCAATTGCATCTAAGCAAATAATTAAAACAATAATAATAAAATTTGAGCTACAGGAACTGCAGACAACTCTGAGCATAATGATAATAATCAGCAACTCCTTCTGCAGCCCAGCTGTAGTTACTGTGAGCTCACAAGATAATGTGCACGCTATGTTTACGATCTGCTGAATGTGTGCATGTATTGCATGTCAACACAACCTAATGCTAAAATGATTTAGCATAATTGTTATCTAGGATATGAAATTATTCAATTTTGATATATATTATTTGAAAGTATAAAATTATTAAACTCAGACATCATCTATTATTCATTTTAAAATATAACCCGCAAGAAAAAAGAAGCACGTGTAATTTTAATCTTATTTTACCTTGAGAAACTCAAATAGTTTAATTACTTAAAAGTAAATAGATTCCAATTTTATATTTTTCGTCAGAGCTTTTAACAAAAAATGCAAACACCGGCTTTCCCTAGAGCGTCAAATATTATACCACTTGTCAGGTTAGTTTCAAGAAACTAAGTAAATATATATTTTTATAAAAACTTATGAAAAAGAAATATGTTAATGCGATAATCTCGAGGCCTATAATAATTACTGAGATAGCGGCTACACTCCTAGCCAAATTATTCATTAAAGCATTAATCAGTTTTTCCTCTACTTTGCAAAAATGAGGATGATTTATACTTTTGTTTCTATTTTGGTGGTCACTCTTAATTCTATTGGTAAATATAATAATATAGTATATGTATACATGTTAATATATTTTAAGCCTACCTCAAATAAATACTAATGAACGAGTACATACATCTGTTATCCGATTTTGGAACAATAAGATTGCACCAGCCAGGGCTGAGCAGTATGGTGGCTCGGTGTCTAGTGTGGAGCATTAATAGGGGTGCGGAGGGCGAAGCTCCAGTCGTTGCGTTTGGCGAGCGGAGTCCCACGCAAAAAAAATCACGAAAGTTGCATCACTTTCGACGGACGGCCATTCCACACTTTCCGCCGGCACCAGAGGCACAGAAGTCACGTTTGTCGTGCACCTTTGAAAAAATTAGATGTTCCGATGTTCACTTTCCCAGAGAAATTGCCGTTTTTTGCCCGTTACGCAAGAATTCTTTACGGACATTAATATTAAAAAGTTCTTATTCTTAAAGGCCGCTTAAAGCGGCCTGAGTTGTGGGAGGAGTTAGAGTAAGAGAGGTTAGGATTTAATGACTCGCGTATGCAGAGGACATAGTGCCATCAGTGAAGAGCAATGAGGCCTTAAAGAAGATGATGAGGTTGAGAAGATACCTACTTAAGAATAGGCTAGAGCTGATTCCGGAAAAATTTAAGGTTATTGTGTTCAGGAAAGGAGGTGAAAGGGATAAGGGAGTTGAGTGAAACTATAATGAAAAGACGGTGCAGAAGCGGATAGTCATATAAAAAAGTCCGCAGGGAAAATGTCGTGATGAGACAGGTGTAGGGCCTGCACAGAAATTGTTCGAGAATTGTGATGAGTGTCTTATTTAATGGAGTGGAGGTATGGGCATAGAAGGAAAGAGAGGAGTTAGGGAGTACAGAAAGTTTAGAAGATATCTAGATAAGAACAGGGTAGAGCTGCTTCCGGAAAAGTTCAAGGTTATTGTGTTCAGGAAAGGAGGTGGAAGGGATAAGGGAGTTGAGTGGAGCTGGAAGGAAAAGACGGGGCAG
Organism: Druon quercuslanigerum; assembly: GCA_010014905.2. NCBI lineage: Eukaryota > Metazoa > Arthropoda > Insecta > Hymenoptera > Cynipidae > Druon > Druon quercuslanigerum. The sequence goes on from JAAAKG020138310.1 coordinate 9,437, forward strand.
GAGTGGATAATCATATAAAAGAGTTTGAAGGGCAAATGTAAAATACTGGAAAAAAGTGATTCGAGAACTGTGATGAGTGTCTTTTTGAATGGAGTGAGGACGTGGGCATAGAATGAAAGAGAGGAGATAGACAGGACAGGAAGTTCAAAAGATACCGAGATAAGAATAGGCTATAGCTGATTCCGCAAAAGTTCAAGGTTATTGTGTTCAGAAAAGGAGGCGGAAGGGATAAGGGAGTTGAGTGGAACTGGAAGGAAAAGTCGGTGCAGGAGCTGATAATTATATAAAAGAGTTTGACGGGGAAACGTAAAATATGAGACAGGTGTAGCGCCCGAAAAAATGTTGTTCGAGAACTGTGATGAACTGCATGCAGAGAGAGAGAAGACAGAAGTGGAGCAAAGAATATGGGAGTCAAGGTATAACAGAAAGTATGTGTGGATTATGCCAAAGGAGAGATCGCAATATTCGTGTGAGAGCAGAGACAATTATGATACCTGGAAACTCCAGATGCGTGCAGTTTTAATAAAAAATGACACGTGGTGTTACGTTTCAGTAAGTGTCGTAAAGGCTAAAGTGATAGAAGGAAATGTGCTAGCCGACCTAAAAGTACAATTGGATATTGTGCTTGCAATGAACCCGTCTGAGATTAAGCAAATAAAATTTTGTAGTTTGCTTGGCATGATTTTTAATAACTTTCCGCTTGCGCGTAATACTAAAAAGATTGAACGGTAAAAACAACATTAAAAAAGTTAGCAAAAATTGTATTTTGTTTTTGATATTTAAATCTCTCTGAGATTTCAAATTATCCTTTGACCTTCTTACTACTTAGGTATCTGGTGGTATATATTAAACAGAAAAAATTAACCCTGTTTTTCATTTTGCAGAATTAACTTCACAATCCGGCTGGAATCTTCATAGCGAACTCAATCCTGGTTCTTTTTATTCTGGTAGAGAAGATCCTCTAAACAAACAAAATTCTCTTAGCAGACAAAATTCTCCTGTCACATTTTCTCGTGGGGAGCCTTCTCGTCGTTCCAGATCCAGATCTCCTCCTGGCAAGCCTCCTACTATTCACGTACTTGGATATGCACTTGGACAGCTAGGATATGTTCGAATTATTCCCCGCATTAATCCCAGCCGGCGATTTCAATTTCGAAGATACATTATTCCGGTCGATAAATTAATTCAGTTGGTAACAAATCGTGGTATCTATGTGTCCGTGCCACCCCGAGAACATATTGTATTATCAGCACCAAATGGTGATGTTTTTGCAATACTGGAATATACTGGGATTCTTCGTGGAATCTATAAAGCAGGTAAACATCATTCGAGAATAAAAATAAATATGATAACCGGCGCAGTTGACAAGATGACCCCAACTGAAATGAGGGAATGTCAAGTAGGCAAACGGCACCCAGTCTTCCCACATCATTTTATTCAAGTTGTTGAAAATCAAGATTCTCTACAGACTGTGTATCATTAATTTAATTAAAGAAAGATTAACTGAAATATAATAATCTTTGTAACCCGAAGTCGGATCAAAATGAAATCAAAACATTAAAACGTCATTCTATTATGATTCACAAATCTCAAGTCTTCTTTATTTCTATCCTTATCATAAGAAGGTATAGAAAATAAATTTCCACGGAAAATTTCGCGACGCCATTTATAATGAACGCTAGAGGGATAAAATAAGTTTAAGATAAAATTCTCAAATTTATGATATGTATCTATAAATATGTACTATAGGTATTTATTCTATATCAGGTACGACACGTAATTACAATATCAGTGAAGAACTTTCTTCATATTATTATTTGGTTTCGTACATCTAAATATATACTGCAAGCTTTATATTTTTCCCCTGCAAATTTTAGGAGGTATTTGAAGAAGATAAAGGAGGATTTAGCCAGATTATTATTATTGGAGACTTATTTTATATAATATACATTGTTAAAACGTGAAACATAAATTTTAAATTATAATATAAGTTTAATCTGATTCAGAGTGTTTTGTGCTTTGATCTAAAAAAAAAATAGAATTTTTGTATGCTGCGCACAAGCCATTTTTTCAGCCCATGACTGAATACAATTATTGAGCAGTGATTTTTACACGCGGTATCAAACATGGCCGATTAAAACGGAAAAAATTTGACTCTGGAATCGTCCAGGAAAATTACGATCTGTGACTATTAAATATCCGGACTGATGATCAATACATTTTTATTTTTAAAATTACTCAATGGAAATATTATTTACTTCAAAAAAGTCCCCTAAAAGTTTCTATCTAAAATGATTAGGAATTAAATAATTTCGATTAAAATTTTTTAAATTGCTATCTGTTCAGGAGTTTATTTGAAAATTATTTAACAGCACATATTTGGAATTTCAAATGGTTTATTTTGCTGGTCAGACAACTTAAATTTCAATCCTATTGTTTTTACCGACAATTCTGAATATTCTAAAACTGCTTCCCACGTGAAATTTGAGAATTTTTAGATTAAAAAATAAAATTGGCCTGCAATTTTTAATTGTATAAAAGATGATCGTTACGTTTGAGGAACTATTTTTTTCAAACTGTTCAATTGTTAAGGCTCTCAATTTAAAATTGTTGTACCTACATTTTTTAACTTTTTAAATTTGAGAACATAAACTTTTCAATGTTTCAACAGAAAATTTCAATATCAATTATTTTAAATTGTAAATTTTTCTATTTTCAAATATTTCTTTTTTAAGTCTAAAATTACTTATATCAGATATCATTCATTATACATTGAAAAAATATTACCTGAAGGAAAAAATGACTTAGTTTTCAAATCACGTGTAATTTTAATCTTATTTCACCTTGAGAAACTCAATGTAATTACTGAAAAGTAAATAGACTCTAACAAGGCCGTAGCCAGAAAAATTTTCCGGTGGGAGGATACAAATCAGTACAAAATTTCAAAGCTACGTCCTTGGATTCCAAGTTTATATTTGTCGTCAGTGCATGTAATAAAAAATTTCCAACACCGGCTTTCTTCAAAGTGTAAGAGATTGTGTAACTTTTGGAATCAGTCTTTCATCTACTTTGCAATAATGAAAATAATTTATAGTTTTGTTTTCACTTTGCTAGTCATCCTTTATTCTATTGGTAAATATAACAATATATACAACTTTCATTAATTATTTTATTAATATTAATTGAAAATTCATGTTACCAATAATTTGCGTTAAAAAAAATGTTTA
>JAAAKG020138311.1:0-12662 GCA_010014905.2 Druon quercuslanigerum
ATAATAAAGAAGTCCTGCAATATAGTTCAGGCACAATAAAAAGTATTTAAAAGTTATTCTTCTGACCCGTTACACATCAACGTGCGTATTATGTCAAGTACACATATACGTTCGAACGTTGACGTTTACGACTCTCATCGTAAACTGTCCCTGCTATTCGAAAACTTGTTATGGGCGACTGACAATGTGAGAAGCGTGAGTTTGCATATTTACATTTGCGTATTCCCATACGAAATAATTAGTGCAAAATTATGGAAATATGATTTAAAAGACATTAAAAATTTTTCATATCTGTCTTTTGTCTCATATTCTTTAAATTTTGCTTAAGTCTTCCATTTTCCTTCAATTATAATAAATCGAAAACATGAAAAGAACTATATATATTGACTGATGTACATGCGATCTATTTAACAGACCACTTGTACGCGGTGGTAGCTCTGGGTATCTATTATCACCTACTTCCCATTGTGTTGACTGCCCCTGCAGTCGAGATCCAATGAGTGTAAAGAAAGATTATAAAACCGATATTGTAAAATGAAATTGCAATATTAGTATGGTAAACGACACGTAGTCTTTGCACTTCCAATACTCTTCACCTTCAAATTTGATATTGCAATTTTTTCTTACACTCGCAAAGTAAAAGTGTGATAAAATTCCAAAATTTTTAACAGTGTACGAAACCCTGAAAGTCTGAAATGAGTGAGATAAAATGATTATATTCTCTTAAAATGACTTCACAGAATTTAATTTGTGTGCACCTTCAGTTTCGAAAATCGTGTTTCTTTATCACCCGAATATAATTCACTGAGAGAAAAGTTGTGTTAAAGAAAATCATTCGCCTATTATTAGTCTTGTTTTAAACTAGTTTCATAGATTTTGAACAGAATAGTATATTGCGTATCTAGAGCCCACTAAAAGGCACTTTAATAAGTATGAAAGCGGGCATTCAAACGAGTCAAAATTAACTTCTTCTTAGATGTATCCATTTACATTTGCGCTAAAAGTAACCACTAAGTACATAATTTTTTATGGAACTAGATGGCGCCACTGCATGTGCCCATTTACATGTGTACTCATTTCATCTTTTCTTTCTATACTGAAAGTGAGTGAATAATACTACGCAACAAAATTTTATCAAATTCGTGTTAAATCGATTTTGTTGCTTTTTCTTCATAAATTTTGAAGCCCTCATTCTTAAAGTGACCTTATTTTTTCATAGAATAAATCTTTTCAGGGAAATTTAAGATTGAGAGCTTAATATCACATAAAAACTGAAAAAATCACATTGCGCACACGTAAAAGTGTAACTCAACATTAGAATTCCCAATTTGTTTAATAAAAGGTTTCAGAAACAGCCAGGATTGTATTATACTGAAACAAATATACTTAAATATTACATCCATTAATGATGGACAAAATCTTGTTACCTATTATCCCAGGTAAAAATATTTGGTCTTGATTTTGTCTTGGGTAAAGACTAGCCCAAGACAATTCCAACTTCTTCTGTATGACCAGCTCCTGAGAAGAAACCAGACGAGGGGAGTAATTGTTTAAACTATATAATGGATTACATATTAATCGATTTATTAAATAATATATTATAATAATTATGAATGATTATTATTTTCTTCAATAATAATATTAATGAATAGTTTGTATTACTTTCCTGTTAGTAGTAGTTAATATTTTCAACTTTCATGCACAGATGTTATTTGGTATGCGAGAAGCGAAATGGCTCCCAAATTAAAGTACCAATTAAAACATTTATTCATGCAAAATTACAAGCCAAAAAATTTATATTACGAAATTATTCAAAAATACATTTTTTAATGTGGAGGAAACAGGGTCAAATCTTTTATAGACGTTGTGCTGGGATCTTCTACGACGAGTCTAGAAATGGAAACTAAACCCAAAAACTTCCTCTCTCGAACTCATAACACTGCTCGCGGAACTGCCTTTTGGCTTTACCCTTCACTGACAGTGGGTTCCTACTTATAGTTGCCTATGTGACTTTTCCGTCATCCATTCCCCGGAATCTTGCGCCCCCTAGCGGGGATTTCTATCTGGATGGTAGAAGCCAACCTCGCCGTAGCTAGGGGGAGAGATCTGGGATTCGACGGGGTGTCCATCTCCCAGTGTCTCCCCGCGCCTTCTCTCCTGACATCTCGTTAAGAGTTGGCTTGTAGTCTGCTTGTGGACGGCTACCATCACGCGAGCATACTCCTTATAGAGCTGGAAGGCTTCTTGCCTGTCCTTTTCTAATAGATCTATTCGCAGAACGCTCGCCAGGATCAGCACGGAACTCGTCGACACAGTTTGGTGGGCTGAGGTGACTATCAACGTTAGGCAGTTTGATTGGTGATTGCCAAGGTCCACACCGGAGCCGCGTAAAGCAGCTTCGAGCGGTCCACATACGCCACCAGTCTTCTCTTCGCAGCTATAGGTCCACCAATATTGGACGTAAGCCGCGCTAAATTAGCTCCACACTAGATGGTTTTGTCAGTTTCGATCTTGAGGTATTCGCCGAAGTCAAGCCTCCATTCGAACTGCTTTCCCAGGTGTTTCAGACTCCTACTTCACTGAAACTCGAGTCCGCTCAGCACAAATTCGCAAAGGGTTCATCTCTGTCTCCAGCGTGGCATCGAGTCATAGCATGCTGCGATAAGCTTCCGCCTTGCCGAGCGCAGCGTGCTCTCCATCGGCTCCGCGGACTTAACCCAACGAAACTTTAAGAAGCCTAGTTTCCTTAAGAAAATATCGGAGATTGTCCTTATTAAGCCGTCTCGTGTTCCAGGAGCGGCATTTCATTTTGCACACCCACCTTTCGAACTTCCGGTTTTCCGTTTCGTTATACTAAACTCGAACCCCTGTCAATCTCCACAACTTTTGCGCCACCCCAATCTGGGTTGCACATTACGATGCCAGCTTTTCGGAATGCGTCTTGGAGCCAGACAGAGTTCTCAGGCTACCTGCATCAGATGGTTCTGAGCGTCCTTCTCAGAGCTTAAGCAGCAGGAATCTCATTTCTCGCATTCTAACCTGGTCAGCGCCTACCGGAACACTGGAAAGTAGACTGCTCCCCGCAGCATGACCGACATCCTTGCCGCCCCTATCCAGACATATTAGAAACCTCGGGGGGGGGGGGGCGTGGCTTGTACATTTTTAAAACATGAGCCGCGCCACCGCACCTCGAACAGGCATTTTTCCTACTGAGTTTTTTGCAGCTACTCGACTCAATGCTATACCCGAAGCACGTGAAGCACATCGGCTCCTCGAAATGTTCCCGGATGCGACAATTCACCAACCTGATGCGAATATTGCTCAATCGGGGCAGACTTCAAGCGTCTGCCAACGCCAGTTGCACCACCGTCTCCCTCATCCCGCTGAAGCTTGTGGAGAGCCCGCATGGCATCTCTAGGTCATGTCTAACCAGCGCTCTACCGAGTGTTGCCGTCGCTGCCACCGATTAAGAAAAGTCATTTATCATTTAAAAAGTTGTTAAATAGTCCTGCTGGATACGAATTTAACCGATGCTAACAGAAAGGACGAATCGAAAAAACCTGAATCTTAAACTTTTAGTGACCAATAAACGATCAAACAAAAACATCAATATCCAACGTAGAAAAAAAACATGGATGCATCCAGAAAGGTAGCCGGGGGGAGGGGTGTGCTTAGAGGAACGCCTATCCCCCTCCAGAAATTTTCTAATCCTATTTGCTTTACACTATAAAGCAGTATTCTATTTACAGCATCTTTTGCCTATGGACTGACTGCTCTGTTATTTGCCATAAATGCGAATGAGCAAAAAGTATTCTAAATGGAGTATGAACACCATAATGAACTAGTGTCTAATCTTCATGTTACCTGCGAAAATACAGACACTAGGCTGTAGACTTCCACATTTAAAATTAAGTCAACTAAAAGGCCAATGCCATTATACAAGATTTTTGGACACTAAAGATTCAATTATACGTATAGATTGGTCGTAATCTAGAATAACTACTTGAACGGTAGAATTTTTTAAGTAGATCATAATTTGGAAAGGTCCTCATTGTAATCTTAAGTGGTTTCAGAATGCATTACAAATCGTTTTTATAATTTTCATGCGTATCGCCCCCAAATTTTGTCGAATTATCGCCCCCAAAAAATGCGTTTTTTCAAAATAATATTTAGAAGTTCCGCAATCCCTAGAAAGTTCAACACATTTATATGCGTTTCTGTAGGGTCCAAAAAAATCCTATAAGTAAAAAATTTGTTTTTCGAGTTTCCGGCGCTGATCATAATATTTTTGAGATTTTTTTTTAGAACAGATTTAAAATGTCGCGGTCTTTCCAAAGTTTTAAACTTACTTTAAACTTTTTGATTAGAGCATGGAAATAATCAAATAAATTTATTAGAAATAATTTTTTAAACAATTTATTAATTATTTATCAAAATATTCTCTTAGAATAATGCTGGAAAGTTGTATGTCTTTCTAAAATGTTCTACTATTTGTCTTGTTTTAAATTCTTTTTCATAACGAATCGGTTCGATGGCCTTAAAGAAAGGGGTCCTATACATATTTACGCTTATTTTTCACTTGAAGGACCTGCAGCAAATAAAACCTTTTCAATTTAATATCATAATTAATTATATTCATAACCATACAAAATTACCTCTTGCGCTTTGCAAACAAAAGCATTCAATCAATCTAACTGCAGAAACTTCGTTGTTACATATGTGCTACACGAAATAGTTATCTTTTTATTCAATTTATATGAAGTTTGAAAGTTCTTATCAGGTACGATGTCCGATACTAATAAAAGTAGGCCCGATTTTTCTCTTTTTGGTATTTAATACTAAACTGAAAACGACACAATAATCTGTTGTACTTTTCCTTGCCTATTTTAACAATCGGATAATTTTTTATTAAGGATTTTCTTACTGACACACTTCGTGTAATATAGCTACATAACTTAACTTGTAAGTGCCTTAACATTTCTAATAAGAACTCTTTTTATGATTTTTTCTTCAGAATATGTCCATGAAAAACAAATGAAAAATCGCAACCCTTAAAATCAATGACGAACCTTTGCAGATTTGTCCACTGAGCTGAAACGCTCAAGTCGAATAGCCGACTGGCCGCTTGCTGGCAGTCTGGATGCATCCACTGAACGAACGTGAGCAGGTGCAGGAATACAGTCGGTTATTCAGCGTCGATAAGCCGACTGTCTAGTTAGTCGGCTAATCGACTGGGTCGGCTAGTGGGCTACGGAAACGGGTAGCAGCGGAGGAGGCTGCTGAAACACTCGGACTTAATTTCAGTATCAGGAGTGAGCAGAATGCAGTTTTCAACAAAGAAGTTTTCTGCTGAACAAGATGAATTTTTAATTGAAAAATATGAACTTTTAGCAAAGCAGACAAATTTTCTAAATTTTCTATGGAAGAGTTACATTTCAAACGAAATCGTTGTTTTTTAAACAAAAGTTACATTTAAAATCCAAAAGAACGAAAATTCTTAACGAAAAATATAATAATTGATATTACAAGAAAACAGAATTTTCTTCTAAAGCATAAATAGTCGCATTTATTCAAAAGTATAGAATATCTTCGTAGATATTCCATACACATCGATAAGTTCATAGGTACTTGTGAATGTAAGTGTGTGAGTGCATGTATGTATGTACATATATGATAAATTAATGATATATTATTTATACAGATCTAATAATATAATAGTAATATGATAATGTTAACAATAAATAATCTTTTAGATTCCGAACAAACTTTTTGACGTCATTTTGGCCGCCATTTTGTTGGCTGGAGCCTAATTTGTGGGATCTTTTTGGGCTTTGGATTAGGGTCCCAAAATGAGGATAATTGCAAAGTTTGGTCTTATCCTGACCTTTTGCAAGGTAAAACTGCACATTGGCTAGACTAAAAGCAGTTATGACAGAATCAATCGAAGACTTGCAAAGAATGTTGAACAAACTAAATAGAAGCATGAAGAGCATATAGATCTCAAAATTATCGAAAATAAAATAAAAACTATGCTGTTCGAAGGAAAAATGCAACATTTTAATAAATGATCAGATAATTGAACAAGTTGATAAATTCGTATACCTTGAAAGCTTATTCACTAGGTACAGAAAGATAGATGAGAAGATAGATAAGCGCATAAATGAGGGTAAGAAGGTTATCCGTAGAGCAGGACCTATTATCAGAAGTAAAAATTCATCAAATATTTGATGAATATTTGATACCGACTGTGTTATACAATCGCGAGGCATGGACATATTAAAAAGAGGATAAAAGTAAAATTAACGCGATTGACGTCACATTCCTGCGCATAATATGCGGGAAACCTCTGATGAACAAAGTGTCGAGTAACGAGATAATTCTCCAAGAAAGCGGTGCAGAAGAAATACTAGTGGAAGCATGGGAAAGAAATCGATTAAAATGGTTCGGGCATATTGAGAGAATGCTAGATGAACGAGCAACGAAACGAATCTATCAAGGTAAACTAAATGGCAGCATACCCAGAGGCAGACCGCGGAAAAATGGTTAGAATATGTGAATGAGACCCTAGCTGGAAGAGGCATAAGAAGCCACAAAAATACCATATCTTACTTGAAAAAATGCATGGACGTGAAGGAAGCTAGAGAAGTATTCCAGAACAGAAAAGTATGGCGACAAATAGTTAAGAAAAAGAGTTTCAGTCGAGTGAATGACGCCTGAAAAAAAAGACCTTGGATACTAATGGACCCAAGTGGGGAACCTTACATGGCGATTCTGTGAGGATCTTCACTTGGGGTGATTGCCTTATAGATTGATCAGCAACCTGGGAGGAGCAGCGTTGCGGAACGAACGTGTTATTTAAATAAATAACGCGAGAATTCTAGATCAATCTAAAAATGCTATAACCCCTTCCTGACATTATTTCCTTCCCAGCAGAATGAGTCACGCCTATCTAAAAAGGGAAATGGCTTAATAATGTAATAATAATACCCTTGAGTAGATCCACGACTCAGGCGGTGAGCAGAGTTCTGCACCACCGACTTCAAATTTGATTCGGCCACTACCCGACAATCACCGACCATTGCCGAACGGAGTTGCGTGCTACAGTGAGACTCAGACCCGAAGTAAATATTTATTCAAACCGTGAACTTGATCCGTATTTGAACTTTTGTTTTCGAATACCTATAGTTTGCATTTTTGACAGCCGCATTTTATGAAATAAATAAGCCAAGTTTTGTTTTTTTAACTGCCCAGTGTTTAATCCAAAAACCCGTTTGTGCATATTATCTGTATGTGCTAAAATTATTATTCACAATTAGTTAATTTGGACACCAGATCATTCAAATCTCCAGATCCCTGCAGGAATTGAGGTTATGTTTACTTTTTAGCGCTTTTTTTCACTGACCGACAAAACTGGGAATTTGCCTAGAATCTTGAACACCAGGAAATATTCGAGAATTTTGTTGAACGCCGGGAATTTTTAGATTCGTTTTTACTTTGGTGAAAAATTAAACTATTTTGCTAAAACGTCTTTTTGGTCAGAAATTCAACAATTTTCTTGAATATTTGTCTATTCGGACAGAAAGTTTGATCTTTTACGTGACTGAACCAGTCCTCGGTTGTGGAAATTTTTTGTAGTCTTCATCGTGTCCAAAGGCAATTATGTATCGCTCTGAAAGTTTGGATTATAGGAAATGAGACACTAAATTGCATTTGAATATTTAGTTTAAGTAAGAATTTGAAAAAAATTATCCGAGTAAAAAGTAAATGTATAAAATTATTTTCATATTTTGTGTGCTCACTACGTCAAAAGGGGTCAAGATATCTTATTTAGAATTTGAAAGATTAAATAAAAATTACAAAAAAACGTTTTGATTTTTTATTATTTATTATGTTTATATATTATTTATTATTTATTATTATTATTTATTATTACCACTCAAGTTGTAGCATTTTGCAGGTAATGCTTGGTTTGATGCATTTCAGATTTTTTAAATCGCGTATGTTGAGCACTGCCACAAATTTTGGACGAAATCGTCTAAACAATCTAAAAACTCAATATAAACAATAAAATTTGCACGTCCGTTTGAAATCAACAAATAAGAATCTGCGCAAACGTAACCTGTAATTATTTTTGGCGAATTTTTAGCAATTTCTAGAGGAGCACAACAAAAATTTTCAACGTCGATAAAGCAGAGATCACGCCAACAAACCTTACCTGCAAAGGGCTCAATCCGTGTGGTCATAGTAAGCACCAAAGAAAATTGCATTTCACAGAAAAAACTGAGGCTTCCATTGGAACTCATTTTTGGTTCCAAAGGAGCTGCAACAAAAATGAACCCCACTTGCTGAAAAGGAACCCAAAACGATCAATGAGCTCTAAATGACCCACACTTGGGGTTCGAAAGGATCTCAATTGTAATTTAGCCTCTTTTCAAAGAACCATTTCTTGCTTTGCATACTTGAAAATTATGTTTAATTAATAACACAATATTTACCTTAAAGCACACAAGTAATCGAACCCTGATAAACACACAACTTAATGAAGATAATTCAATTGCCAAATATTACCGCAATTAAAATAGAAATAATGACTTGATAAATTTAATTTGCAGGTTATGTATCAAAGTTGTCAACATAAAGGTATATTCATATGCAATTAACTTTTCGTCGTGAGTCGTCGGTCGGTAACCTTATTCTTTATTGTAAGCCAAACAACGCACGATATGAAAAAAAATCAAGTTAAGAAGAACATTGCTTTTTGAAAGCCGTACAATTTTACCATAACAACTTTTTGGATTTTATTGGAAACTGAAAATTCAAATTTTGATTGCATAAAAAATAATGACAAGCAAAAATCTCATTTTGTGTTCAAACTATGCAGGATATGCAAATACTGAATTTACAAAAAATGATGATCCCAAAGAAGATCTATAAATTCCTTATTATTCACTTCTTGATAGGACGCGTCCTTTTTGTTTTTTTGTTCGTAAAAAATCACATTGAAAGAAATGGTAGAAAACGACACAAGTTACGGAAAAAAACTTAGTTTTGGATTTAATCACGAAAGTATATTAAAATAAAAATAAAAAATTTGTGGAAAAACGACAAAAGGTGAAAAAATAAATTGATAGAAAAAAGTTATTCACCCAAAAAAAAGATACAAGCTTGTAATAATTTATTACATTTTCATAAGTTATGATCGCGAAAGTATCAGAGTTGCCCGAAATTTCACACCACATAATTCAAATTATAAACCCCATGAAGCAACATACGAAATAAGTCTCAAAGAAAAATTATAGCCTTTGAAAAATATTACAAAATGTATTTTGTACATTCTCCAATAGAACTTGTAATTTTGTTTTTATTTTTCATAAGTAATATGCAGAAAATCGAAAAATCCAATATTACGCCAAAAGACGTGAGATACGTAAAAAATTTAATAGAAGACTTGTAGGTATTTTGCTTTATCCATAAAAAATAATATGAAAACTGAAATCCTATTCTTAGCATAACAACGCGAGTTAGAGAAAAATGTCTGAAAAAGGGATTGTAATTTTTCATTATTTATTTGAAGGTGGTTCAGAAAATATACATATACAAATGTCTGTCAAAAATCGAGAGCGCAGCGCGAGAGTCATGATGAGAATGTGTACCTTAAAGCCTACAGAGCTTTAAGAAACTTAATATTTAACTATACTTAATTAAGTACAAAATTCAGAATATGAAGATGCATAGATAAAAACTGCGATCTAAAAGAGATCTTTTTGATCAAGTTTTATTCAAGAATTCCAAATGCAAAGGATATATATATATTTATATGCGAGCACGAAGCGCGAAGCGCAAGAGTAGACATACGCGCGCCTTTGGCGCGCTTAAAATTACAAGCGATTTTTTGTTAATATTTAGGTCATTGCTTGCAAACTTTTAATTTGAAGACGATACGCATGGCAGGAATATCTTGTAAATTCAGGTTAATATCTCAAGCTTTTACACTCGAATACTTACGTCCCAAATGAATTCAGTATGGGGTTAACACTTTTTGTGACTTCAAATTGCTTTAATATTGAAAAGTTTTACTTTTAGAGGGTAGCAACATTTTAATCGTTTTTAATTTTCACATTTCAAATTGCAAGTGTCCAAAAGTTTTTCGGATATTTGTCGGATATTTGTGGTGAAATTCGAGGTGGGTGGAATGTGGAAGCATGTAGAAGGGTTTGTTTGTAATAGATTGATTAAGGGATTGTAAAATTGACAATGAAATGAAGGTATTTTTGAGGATTGAGACAAAGTTTTGTGGAAAGTGAGTTTAGGTTGGTTTAACAGAGTGGGAGGACTGGGTTGATGGGGTTGGTAGTAGCAGGGTGGATCAGAGACGGTGAAAGGCAAGACAGGTACCAGAAGGCGAAGACAGATAGAGGCAGGGGAGGATAGAAAGCAAGAGCGTTTGAATTGGATTCATGGATAGCGGAACGAATAGCATCAAGAAAAAAAACGAATTTAGAGCAGGAAGTTTTCAGGACACCGAAGGGGAGAACAAAGAAAGGAAGTCAAGAGGAAAGTACAGGAAAATTTTAGAATTTCAGAAATATCCAAGAACGTTCAGATCGCCGCCAGAAAAGCATAGTTTTATAGAGAAGGATGATAATAGTAACGAGGACAAAAGAAAACGTAGATGTAACTAAAGATCCGATAAAAGAGGAAAGACTGAAAGAAATTCCCAAAATTATGATAGATGTAATGGGGATTAATGAAGAAAAGCATGAGAAAAGGGGAGAGTAAATAAGGAAATAAATTAGGCGGTAAATGGCTGAACTTAGGAAACAAATAAAGAAATGGAAAGAAGTCAGGAAAAAGTTAGAGAAGATGATGCAGTCATTGGAACAAAAACTAAAAAACCAGGTAGATAATAATAAAAAGGTAGAGGAGATTCCAAGTAAGATAAAGAAAATAGAAAGCTCGAACCGGAAGTTTCGAGGGGGCAGTTGTCGGAATAGGCAAGGCTTAGAAAAACCCAAAAAAGTATAGAAAAGAAAGAGAGGTAAGAAATAAAAAGAAACATAGTGATAAAGGGTCTAAGATAAGAGGGGAAGGAGTTGAAGGATGGAGTAGAGGAAGTACTAAAAAGGATTGATGCTAAGGAAGTGCGAAGTGTAGGAAGGGAGGAGCGAAGAGGGGAGAGAATGGTATTGCAGAAATTGGAACATACGATAGAAGTGATGACAAAGAACAGAATACTATATAGTAGCACGGAGAGAATAAAGGGTTGATTTTACATGAGTAGAAAGGAAGATGAAGTATAATTTAAGGTGAATAGCAGAAGAGATAAGAAAAAAGGGAAGAAAAACATGAGAAAGTATGTGATAATACAGATAGATGGAGTATGGTTGGATTAGTTTGAAGAAAGGGAATATATAGTAAGAAACGAGGTGCTGGAAATTTACGAGATGAAGGAACGAGAGATACGAAAATAAGAAATAGTAAGAAGCAAAAAGAGACGAGAAACGAATGCAGGGAAGATTGGAGGTCATGTTACTCTAATATAGCAGAACTGGAGAGAAATAAAAGAGGGTTTAAAAGAAATTTTAGACAGTGCGACGCAGTAATAATGATGGAGACGTGACTAGATAAAAATAGATGAAAAAAAGTAAGAGGCAGATTACCAAGAGGTTACAAATGGCAAGTTCAAAACGCAAAGATAAAGAATACAAAGGGCAGATCAATGGGCAGAATGGTGATGGGAGTAAGGGACGAATGTATAACAGAGAAAGATAAGAAACGGGGAAAAGGAAAAAAAGAAGGATTAATAGTAGAAGGGGTAAATATTGGAGGACAGAAGCGGAAGACAGTGGCGATTTATGTGAACGGTGATATGAAGGAGAAATGAGAGAAGATGAAACAAATGATCGAAGAAAATAAAGAAGAGATTAGGCTTAATAATAATAGTTTGGAGGATTAGGGATGGTTTATCTTAAACAGCAATATAGAGGGAAATGAGGAAGGAGAATATGCGCTAAGGGTAGGAGGAGATTATATTGATTCGGATCACTTCGCCATAATAGTGACATTTGAGTGAGAAAAAAGTAATAGCAATATGGATAAAAAGGAAGCAAAGATAAAAAGTGCCGGAAAAAGGTATTCTTTGCAGCAAGGAAAACAACAGTGTAGAGAAAAGGTCAAAAATGTCAATATAAAAGAGAGGAATTTGGACGAAGAGATAGAAATAATGATAGGAGAAATAAAAAAAGATTAGACTGCACAAGCAAAAATTAAGTTAGTAAAGGGGGGAATAGAAGTGGATCGGATAAGGATTGTAAAGAGAAAAAGAATAAGGTCAGAAAGGACTTCGGAAAATGGAGAAAATAAAAAAATAATGGAGAACAATATAGGAGAAAAAAGGAGCATACTGAGTTGTGTGATTAAAAGAAAAAGAATAAAAGGTTTGAGGAAGAGGGGGAGAATACCGTTGGAAGAAGAGGTTTGGAAGGTAGTAAATAGAGAGAGGAAAAGAAGAAAAAGTAAAGTAAAGCTGTGAGGAATAATGAAGGATGGACAGGCCCCTAGTATAAGGTCCGTGTCAGTAGCCCGCCACCACATGTTTTTACATTCATACAAACCCATTCGATTGCACCCCAAATGCGCTCCATTGCACCACAAAGTAAAAA
>JAAAKG020138312.1:0-12662 GCA_010014905.2 Druon quercuslanigerum
TTCAAAGTACTCCAACCTTCCCGCGGTGAAGAGCGTGATTAGGCACCAAGCCGAAACCAATGGACGTATATACCTCGAAAACTATCACTCGCAGAAAAAAATGCTTTGAACAAAAAATATGTATTTCGATGAGGTCTACAATTTTTTTTTATACATTTTTTCCAATTTTGCATATTGCCTGAGATAAACGCCAAAAACCATGATTTTTATGGGTTTTCCATGGTGTCACCATGAAAATCGCCTAGTCGCCAATTTTCACTATCATATTCATAATCAGCGCATCAAAATACATAGTAATGCGCAATGTGAATGATTTTAAAGGTAAACCTTAATCGGAAGTTCACCCGAGAAAACTCTTGAATTTAAAGATGCGTAAATAACAATTTTTAAACTTTCATGATTTTCGTAGATTTGGAAATTTAAAGTCAAGTTTTGGAATAAATTTCACAAAGTTAAGAAATTTTTAGTGTAAACTACGTAATAAACTGTCAAACTCACTGAAAATTGAATTATATGACTTCAATATTTTCAATTAAATATTCTTCAATATTTAATGTATACAATTGAATATGATTCAATTTCAAATGCTTTTTTTTGCTTGTTTAATATTAAAGATTTAGAATTAAAAATTATTTAATTTTATTAGAGATGTAACAGGTATCTATTTTGACAAAATAGCTGTGAACCATTTCCTTATTTTAAAGGAGCTCTTCAATATTTTTTGTAATTTTAAATCAATCTAAATTTCGATAAAATGAAATCAGATAAGGCTTCATGGAATCTTTTATGTTAATATCATGCTTCACTTACCAAAAAAATAAGATGTTATTTTACTTTATAGAATAAGCTGAATGCTGAAGGCGTTTTTATGCAACGTATGGAATACTCGACAGAATGAAAGCTTGCTTATAATGATCTAACGTCAGTGGAGGAGCTTTTTTTTTATTTGCAATCTTTCTCTGTACACTTATCTGGAAACCTTATACTTTAAAATCTTATTATTATATAATAAGGAAAAGAAGTTATCATGAGAGTTTCTGATTTGAAGAGAAAAAATTTCAAGAGAATTTTGTAATGCCAGGGTGGGAGAATGAAGAGTGGAGCGATAGTGGATACATGGCATTCGAAAAAGCAATTACCTCACGATAGCTGGCCTGGCCGATGTCTTCAAACCCTATAATTTCGAGTTGTGTGTAGAGATAAAAGTGTCGGTAGATGCGCCGAATGAGGAACCATCGCAGGGACACAGAGGGCTGCGAATGCGCGATTTACGCATTCGACTGGACGCGAATCCTGCCATTGGCTTTATTGGCAGTAAACTCACTACTGGCGAACGACCATGGGGGCTCGAGGCACCTGGGGCACGTCTGGTAACGTAGTTAAACCTTCCATACGCGCTCGCACAGATAGTGTACGATCGAAGCTATGCTATCATACCGTTTCAAGCAAAAAGCGAAGCAGCAATATTCACTAAGCTTTAATATTTAATATTTATATGTGCGATCGACCTACTTTGTTCACAGAAACATTCCCAGAGAAAGCAAACTTCGCCTCAAACAGGGATTATAGTCGATTTCCTATTTATATTTTTGTCCCTATTATTTAAAAAATACTCTATTATCGCTTTTTGAAAATATCATCTTTTTTACTTCCGTTTTTTCTCATTTTTTGAAATTCTGATAGGGATGACACTTTAATGAAAGTTAAGAAGTTCTAGTAATAAGATTTGATGAATATTTCTTCAAAATATCTAGGAAACTACATTTGTATTTAAAAACTAAGGTGATGTAACATTTTAACATGTATTGGCTCTTAAGTTATCAATATTCTAACCCTTTCTGACCACCTAAATTACCTAATCACAATTCTAATTCACGCCGCAAGCACTAACCTACTGATTTACCGAACACTTGGACTTTCTTGTAAAAATCTTGGATCAGCCTTATAAGGTTAGGACATAGTATGTGATAAATATATGTGTCCATATTTGCCGCTAAATAATTTAAATAAATGTTATAAATTTTAGTTCTGGTAAAATAATATTTTTTCATCCAGCTTGGGTAAAATATTGTAGATTGACCACTCAAATTTTTAATTTCTAAGGATTTCAAGTTATAGAAATTATTTTAAAGTATTTAGATATTTCAAACGATTTTTAATATTTCTAAATATGACTGTAGACTATTCGTGTATATTTTATAATGAATTATGTCCTCATATATACATACATTTTGCAAATAAAATATAAAATGCCAGATGGGGGAGGAGAGTTAGGAGTAGATAAAAAATGTACTATTATATACATATATTATATACATAAACAGTAGGAGATATAAACATAATACTGTCGAATACACTAACTGATTTTCTTTGATTTCCATTCTTATTATATCCAAAATTGTACTTCTAAATTAATCTGAATATTATTTAATTTTATTATAGGATCACATTATTTAATTCAATGGTTCAATAATTGCAATCTCTGGCCATCCTTGCACATTCTTCTTTTCTACATCAGATTTATCGGCGTATTTAAAAACCGGCGTATTCCTAGTTTAATGATAATGTGAATTTCCCTAAGCGCGGCTTGAATATCAGCTAACTTTTTCCTTAATTATATTCTTTCTTCCGAAAGTTTTTCTTTGGATTCTATAAAGTGACTTTATGGGATAGATGAGAGATTTCCAATATATTCGGATCAACAGAAAAAGTTTCAGATCGTTTTGAATTCCCTCTTGTGAGAATTGACGCCTCCATTCAATATAAGTGTATATGCTGACAGTGCCGTCTATAGGATTATATGTAATATTTGCCGAATATGAGTCAATCTGAATTTTTGACACTTTTCAGGATAGCTGAGTTAAGTTTTAAATGTTCAAAAAAGTCACCATTACACTCTAAAATAATTAAAGTGGTATCAAGTTTTAACCTCATAAGCACCCCCCAACTTTTATCCATTAGTATGTAAAATAAGAACAAAAACTTAATAATAATAAACAGTCACTTATTTTTCACTATACTGATCATTTTGTTCATAACCAAAGCAAAAATTGAATCCTACCATCAAAAAGATTTTATGATGATCACTAATTCAAGATAAATTTATCCACTCTATCAGAATATAATTTGAAATCGCAAAAATGCAGATAGACTCACACTCGGAACATATTACACACACATATTAGTACACGGCCCTGTCAGAACATAGACTTATATTCAATGGAGGCATCGAAATGTGAATTTCAGCTATGGTGGCGTAAAACACAGTAGAGCTTTTTCCTTGACTATTTGTTTGTAGTCTGTCTTCCCGTCACTTAATTCTTTCATTAATTTTGCACCTCTTTGGGAGTTAAATTATATATTAGGATCATTTATGTGCCTAATGTCACAATTATAAGCAAAAATTGTAATTGTATTTTAGAGAAAATTCAATGAATATCTACACTTTTCTTTGAAATGCGTAGGAGTTAAATTTCATTCATGTGATACTAGGTCAGAGCTTTTGAATTTAAAGGGTAAACTTGTCTTTAGGGAGGGTAGTTTCTAGAGGCTTTTTAGTTCGAGGTATGCATTGTTTACACCGTTGATTGCACACTTGAGGGTTATCAGTGTTACTCAACCCTTCCCCTAAAAATAAAATGTGTAGGAAACAAATGTAAAGCGTAGATGAAAGTGCTTTGAGTTAGAGAGAAATGAGAGTATGAGAGAACCATGAGGGAAAAAAAGAGGAAAGGAGGGATTGAGAAGTAGAAGGGAGAACCTTTCTACAAGAGGTCCCCGGTGTGCGACCACACGTAGACACATGATTGCCGCTTTACACTACTCAAGCGAGCCATTAGTCAGTTCTTTCCTTCAAGGGACAACTTTTTTACATTTATTTATTAAAACACACCAGTTCATGCATTTTGCAGAAGGCCAAAAATATAAATATACGGCTAAACATAAGATTAGCTTTTAGTAACAGGGTATTTATTAATCAATAAAATCGAGAAACAGCCAGGAATGTTCGTCCTTTCCTTAAAAAGTTTTCGTCACGAGGTCTCGTTAAAATTAATATAGGTCGGTAGCATTCCGTCTTTATTCTGAACACACATGAGATATTTACATACTCGTCCGTCCACTTTCAGTTTTCCTTTTTTACACATGAAAGTACGTCAATATAATTGATCAAAGAAGATTTTCAGAATTAAAGTTTTTATTTTTGCTTAATGTAAAGTACCTATCACACCTATCACACTATCACCTATTGTGATTTCTCGTACTCTCCTTTATCCCACTACCAACTGATGTAGAAAGTTATCGATTTAATATGTTAATTTCTATGTTTAAATTGCTATCAATTTTAAACAAATACAAATCCAGTATAAATTGGTTTATATGGAAATACTTACGTGTCTATCCAGTGGTATAATTTTTTTTTTGGATTAAAACTTGGAACAAACCAGAATTTGTATAGAATTGTCCTTTGCTACTTGTTCCCTTAACTGTCAAATGTTGACATTAACTTTTTTTTGAAAAGATTTGATTTTCTCAACCAATCAAATATAGAGATAAAGCGCAAGGAGAGAAATATTTTTTATGTGTTGGGGGAATTCACCTATTGTGAATCACAGTCCCAGACTTTCGCCATAGTTGGGAGGGTACTGTACTTTGATTTTGTTTTCATCGTTATAATACTTGTAACTTTTAAAACTTTTACTATAAATGTGCTGTCTTATCCATTAAAGCAATCGAAATGAAATAAAACTTCTCATGTAAATAAAAAAATTCCTGAAAGAGAACTAACCCTTATTTACCGCAAGTTTCGTTGGTTTTGGCATTTGGCTACAAAACTTGATTGGAGAAAATACCAGGTTATCAGGGGAATAAGGATAACTAGGATTATACTAGCAGACAGTAGACACGACCAGTGGCAATACACATTGGACTCCCAATTCTTTCGAATAGCCTTAGGTCTAGAAACAATATAAATTAGGAACCCTTTGTATCTCAACGAGAAGAAATATACCGTATAATTGATTGGTTTATGGCATTGCAGGATATACATATATATATATATATATATATATATATATACGCTTATAAGCAAACTTTATTCTCTTCAATGATTTTTCACAATAAATTAAAGTTAATTCATAAATATATCTCCATGAAATTGTTTGATCCTGATGTGTTTTCTAGGATGACTACAGGTAAGAGAAAACCTGAAAATTAAGGAAATGTCAGGGGATTTTGTTGGCCAGGTATAGTCAAGGAGAAATCAGACAATTTAAAAAACAATTGCAAAAATCAGGGAATTTTGGTTGAAAATGAATCTGTTTTGATTAAGGGTTTTACTATTTTGTTGAATATTTGTTTTCCTCGATAAATTCAATTGGTTTTCATTCAAAACTAGAAATTTTTTTGGTTGAAATATCAATTCTTATAAAAAAATTCAACCATTTTGTTAAAAATTTGTTTCGTTTCTAAACAAAAAATTCATATTTTTTAGTCGAAAATTTATCTTTCTTTTTAAAATTCGTCTTCTTGACTGGGAAATTTAACTATTTCATTGTAAATTCAACTTTTTGGTTAAAAATTAATTTTTTCGTTGTTGAAAATTTAACTATTTCCATAAAAGTTCAATACATTTCGACTTTGAATATAAGGCACTCAAATAATTTCGGTACCTGTGTACTTTAATTTTATTTGAAAGAATTTATTTTCCTATTATTCTCGTGTCTTCGTGAAAAATCATCATATGTCCCCTGTTTTGAATGGATTTTGGGCTGAGATCTGAAAATGGCACATGCAAGACCAAAATTCCAGTCTTGGAATAATAATGCCCAGGAACAAAAAATGTTAAGGGAAAAGTCAGGGAATTTTAAACATGAAGTGTTGGGTTACTATGGTTCTTCTGAAATGCCTCAATAGAATAGATTTTCATTTACATCCTGTCCTCCTTTTACGTTGCCAATGCGTATTATTACAGAATTAGGGAAAATGAGAAAAGGGTAGAGCTCTTAGGGATCCACCAATCTGATAGCCAGAAGTTCACCCAATGGAATCATTGCGAAGCAATATTGAAGCTTGTGCGAACCTGTCACCGTTAGTAGCTGCAGCTCTCGCATTGTGCGAACTCAGCAAGGCGTAGAAGAATGTATTGATCTGGTCTGACATACCATTCGGGCGCGCAACCAGTAAGCACGACACTGTTGGCATTCTGCCCTTCTGAAATACCCCACCTCCAATTTATATCACCCTTTTTTTGGGCTCCGATCGTCTTCACACTCATCGAATTATCTTCTCATTAAAATTCCAGAAAATATGTATGAAAAATGGAGAATCTGAATTCAATATTGAAAGCGATTATTGGATGATAATATAGATATATTACACACATTTCATCAATTTAGAGAATGGTTCTTAAAATAAGTAAAACCGAAATTTAGCCTTGAGTTTTGAACACCGAAACCAAGCCGGGAAATAGTGGGGAGTTTTTTTTAAATCAAGAATTTTTAATATTTTTTGTTAGTTGTTTAATAAATATCGTTTCACACTTTAAAAAAATATGTTTGGAATTTGTTCAAATATCGAAGATCATTATATATTTTTTAGATTTTAACGTTATTGTTTTAATTAAAAATTAATGTTTCTTTTATACTATATATTTGAGATTTCTTTGCTTGTATTGATGCGTGAGTCAAATACCGTATTTCGTTCATTTTTCATTTGAAAACGAAAACTTTCTTTCTAGATATTAACCGTGGAAAATAAATAGGAACCTAAATTAATATTATTATTATAGATATATACTTTAACGATACATTAAATTATCCGCCAATTAATTGAAACCCTGCTTTTGAGAAAAACTAATTTGAAACTAGGGAGTGACATAAGCTCACGTGTTACGTATTTTGTCTTCAAATATAAGATTTATCCTTTTACGGTATTTTTGGGACATAATAGTATAACGTTATCAAATAGTACAGAGAAGGAACTATGATATCCTATTAAAAATCCAAATACTATATTTTAGAACCTAAGGGCACATAAGGTAAATGTCTCCTAAACTACGATCGACAAAATGAGCACAATATTTTCCTGTTTTCCCTTTCTTCAGAGAAATTATCTGGTTCTCCCTATTTTCAGGATAACTCCCTTTGCTCCTTTTTAACGTTTTTCGCTTGAATGAGAAGAAAATATTATATTTATCTCCAAAAACATTGCGTCGGTGGACCTCAAAGTCTCCCTTCAGCTAAGTATGCTAGGTCATCCTTTCACTTATAATTTGAAATTGTCAAGAACATTAAATACCTTGAATGTGCTTCACATGATTGTTTTCAAGGAGGGTAGGACAAATAGTACCGTATGTATCAAGGACATACGGCTTTTTTGCCACTTGTTACTGTCACCCACGCTTCAGTCGGACGGCAGCAAGTTTACACTCGCAAAAATAGCCTTCTTTACGCCCCCGATACAATTTACCTACTATTTTGGTCCAGAATTCATCTCTCTTGATTAACAGTGCTACGATTGGGTGAAAAATACCATTGATTTGTTTTAAATTTAATTATTTTATTTAAAATTAATCTTTTTAGATCAAAAACTTAGTTGATTTGTGAATTAGGCTTTTTTTTTATTGAAAATCATATTTTCTTTGAAAACGCACGTTTTCATTGAATGTTTTACTCGATGGTGAAAAATGTAATTAATTTGATAAAGTAATCTTTTTTGTTCTAATTAAAACTAACATATTTGTTTAAAGAGATGGCCGTGGCTGTGTGTACCGAAATTTCGGTACAAATAGCTGGATTTTTCAATTTCTACTATTTCTTTAAAATTTGAGTTGCCGCTCTGCAAATAAATGTATTATTTTTAGAAATGTTATCAACTAAACAGAAGCAACATCCGTACGAATTATGATATTTCTAATGTTGAATGAATATACAACTGTGATGAATGGTAGTATGTGAAAATTTACTGGGTTCATTCAAAGTGCAAGTGAAAAGAATATTACTCTACGTAATTGTCTTTTTGTCAGACAAAGAGCACAGAACAACGGAAGACTTGCCTTAGTTCCATTACCGTGCTTATCGTTAGGCCTTAATACTTGAAAAGAAGGAACAGGCTGCCTCGTTTATCTTTTGGATTCGCGACACTCAGCTGTCTTCGTATAACTTACTGAAAGACTCAATTAACTTACAACCTGCAACTAATTTTAAATTATACAACGACTGTTCTTTATTGATACTATATTAAATGCTGCAATGTGCAAGTTTTTTCCAGTTTCCTTTATTTTTCTTTTACATACCCAAAAAAGATACTAAACAGTATAAAAAGTTGTCAAGATAAATGATTACTTATGAACACAGTGTTTTTCTGCAGAAAATACATTTTGATCTTTCAAATTGTATTCGAATTGGTTATACCGATTTTCTCGGATCACTGTACGGCTATGATGGAAGAACAGGAACGAAAAAACGTCTTCCCAAATGGAGTGGGGAAAGTCCCAACGGTTGGTGATTTGAATACATCGAGAAACGAAAATTTGATTATGCAAGGTAAAGTTAGCATCCACGTCAGATTCTATTATCCAGAGAGAAATCGGAATATTACGATTTCGCGAATCACCCTCCGTTTTCATTTCGATGATTTATCAGGTATGAAGTCTATAACCACAATTTAACACTAATATTTCACCACTATTCCACTGACCCGAAAATTGGAGAATAGCCGAAAAGTAGCCTGGATTTGTTTTAAAGCGGGTTTTTTTTTAGATTTTCTTTACTTTTGCAATAAATATCTCCTTGCTTTTTGAAAGGAATGTGTTTCGAATTGTACTTAAGGTTACTCGCCACCCCCGTTACAATATCGAAGATCCTTTTACACTTCAGATTATAAATTTTAATGATGCGTTACAAAGTGAATAATCCTTTTATATTATGATTATTGATTGATGTATGCATAATTAATTTTCTGCTATAACATCAGTTACTTTATTGCGTAAAATTTCTACTGCTTTTAATCAAACCACAGACTTTACAATCTGTCTTTTGTTCCCCTCTTTTTCCCTGATTTAAAAAAAATGATGTTTTTCGCCTTTTCCCGTTTCTCGCTTAAGTGATAATTCAATCAAAAAATCAAAAATAGGAAGAACCAACTACTTTTTATGAAAAATTATTAACGTTTAATTAAAAATTTTACTATTTTTTTTTTTTTAGAATTTATTTTCTTTGGTTACAAATCCTACTGTTTGGTTGGAAATGTAATTTTTTTCTTTAATGTTCAACTATTGTTGAAAAGTCATGTTTTTTTGGTTGAAAATTCATCTTTTATGGTTTAAAGTTTATTCTCGTAAATTGATAATTCTACTTTTATACTTCTTCTTTATTCATAATGTGTCCCCTAAGGGTTTACTTTTATACTTTTAGATTAGAATTCATCTGTTTGTGTCACAAATTCTACGATTTGATGAAAAATTGCATTATTTTATTGAAAATAAAACTCTATTCTTTTTGGTCTGCTATGGTATTTTGGTTTAAAATTCAGTTGTTTTCTTTAAAGGTTCTACTATTTGGTGGAAAATTTAATTATTTTCATGAAAATTTCACTCATTTGTCAAAAAATAATGTTTTTTGGTTGAAATTTAATCACTTTCAGTGGAAAGGTCTACTATTGTGTTTCTGGATCAGAATTCATCTCTTTTGGTTAAAAGTTGAATATTTTCTGAAAACTGGTCTTTTATCTAGAAATGTTCCCTTTTGTTGAAAATTCGACTTTCTGTGTTGAAAATATATCTTTGTTGGTTGCAAATTATATAGTTTTGTTGAAAATGAAATATATCTACAGGCGCCCTGTAGAAGAATTTAACAGTTATCCTTATACTGAAAAATATTGTGCAAGAAAAGTCTCCATAATACATATATTTTTTCCCCTCTCTGACATAAACCTCCAAAAAATAATGATTGCTTACCGCATGATTTGGTGATTTCGTTACAGCCTTCGACATCCGTCAGGTGATTGGCTCCCCCGTATTTTATGCGTAGCATCTCCTCAGGGCTAGAATTCATGAATTCGATATTTTGGTTAAGCGTGGTTTCTCATCGTCTCTGCGGATTCGTCTGCTTTTACGTGATTCTGAATCGAGAATCACTCCAGAGATTACAGCGCACATCGTAAAGTAAAATAAGGAGGGGGGGGGGCGGGGTGATGAATGGAAGAAGCGTGAAGCGTTAAATTAGTTAATGTAGAGTAGGAGGATTCAGCTAGTAGGAGGCTTCCTGCATCCAAGTTCCTTTTCTCCGGGACTTATCCTGCACTCACATTGAAGGAATACAAGAACGAAGAAGGATAGACTATGATCTTGCAGTTAATTTGTTGGGCTCTCGTGATTGATAGCGCGGAAACAACAAACCACGAGAGCTCTTGGACTTGAAGGGGTTTGCTGTTGGTTTAATTACTGTCAGTTTGCTCTACTTTCACTGAAGCCACGCTCGAATTCGACCCTCGCACTGTCGCAGACTCTTTAATTAAACGAAATCAAACATTTAATTGCCTCTAAAATATACTGATCGGCCTCGACACATTTCTCAAATTGCAAACTCTGATTGCAGACGATTGATAGGCTTTAGAGAAATAGTTATTGCTACTTCGAATAGGGTCACTATTTACAAAATGTGGTCCAAACTATTTTATTTAATTAATTAATTAAATTACATATTTAGGGTATTTTCTAAATTTAGTGTATTCTGTTCCATGTTTTACAAAGCTTGAACTTTCTAGCTGTCTTATTTCCGAAAGGATGAACTGGAAAGTATTCTAATTTCTCATTTATGTGACTATGCCAACTTACGATTGCAACAGAAAAATATCTACTTAATATTAACCATATTTTAAAAATCATGTATGGGTGTACTTATGTGCAAGTTAAAAAATTATGCAAAAGTATTATTCTGACTTAAAGGTTTCAATTTGGATTGCATAAGATTTCAAAAGATTTTTCAATTTTATGCTACTTTTATTTCGTACAAAATGTAATAAGTTTTTATTAATTATGCTAATAAAAATTATAAGAAGTTACCATTCCAAATTGAAAAAGATTCAGGTTTAAAAAAAAATGTATACTCTTAACTTGTCTAATAGGGCAGAGTGAAGGTGCCAAATCTAATTAAATCGTTTGTTCTGAGGGAAAAAAACTAATATGTGTCAAATAAATAATTTAATATAAAATTAAAATTACAATTGATTATTTCACTTATATGCGTGCTTATAATTATTGATTATCTACTGTAGGATCATTATCTCTTCTAGGGAAAGGAAATTTAATACTACCAGCCAAAAATTTTTTAAACTTAAATCATTGAAAGATATTATGAATTTTATTTCGCGGGGAAAAATGCATGATCTTTAAAACGTTCATAGATCTAAAAAATCCAAAAATGTAGCATATTTTCTGATTTAAAATAAAGAAATTTCAGGTTCGACATATTTAACTTTGTCCAAAATGTGTTCATATGTCTCAATAAAAAAGCATGTTTTGCGCACAGTCTCAATAAACTCAACATTGAGTCACCATTTTTCTTGAGTTATTAGTTTTTTATTATTGTTTACTAGTAAAAACTTCGCATATAATTTATTTAATATTATCTTATCCAAACAGAATGTTTATTGAAAGTCTCAAAAATTGCAGGTTTCCGATCGCAGCCTTAATAAAATCGAAATCAGAAAATCCTCTAATTACAAATATTTTTAAATAATTATTTCCTCAAGACTAAGGCTACTTAAAAATCCAGTTTCATGATAGAAATTAAAAATAAGTGAAAATAAAAAAAAATAGATTTCCGATTCAATGTCAATCCAATCAGGCCCGAGGGTTAATATATTCTGAATTGGCTTGCAAATGAAATAAATTTTTGTACGTAAAAAATAAGGAGACACGTGTTTTTAACATAAAATTTTGGCAGTTGTTAGTACATTACGGTTTTATTGTTTCAGTTAATCGAGTTTTTGACTTTCTTTTAAAATCAACAAAATAATAAACAATGATAATGTTATTTTGATTTATTTTATTTATTGTTTAAAAATATTTTTTTTAGCCAAGCCTTACCCTCTTTTAAATTATTGGTATTTTAACTTCTTATTGTTCCATTTTTGAAACTGTTCTTCACTCTTTTCAAACCGATAAAGAAAAAAAATGACAAAATTTTTCGATTTTTTTGAAAAATTAGAACATAAAATTATTTCAAATTATAAACACTTTTTCATGCATTTTTCATCATCTTGACTTATTAAATTGTCTAAAACATTAAATTCACTGAAGTATAAAAGACGATACTAGTCAATATTACAAATAGAATTATATTCGATTTTGGACAGGATTATTTTAACGGTTAATTCAAACCCTAAATAAATACTCTTAGACTAGTAAAAAAATATGTTACTGAGTCCCCATAAAGTTTATCTAACCTATTAATCCTTAAAATTTCAGGGGAAAAAGGCAGGTGGTTTTTAGAAATTTCTCCTTTTATTTGTTCAAAAAAATGATCTAACCGAACCATTTTTTATTATTTTTAGAAATTGGTATTACGTTTCGTAACAGTGTAGAAACTGGATTAACTGAAAAAATAAAAATTTTAATATCTCGAAAATGAAAAATTGGCACGGATTTTTACGTAAAACTT
>JAAAKG020138314.1:0-12661 GCA_010014905.2 Druon quercuslanigerum
CAGAATTTTTAATTATAATCTCACAACTTGCATACTATTTAATTGCAAATTTTTTAAATTAAAAACTCTCCAAGTCTTTAACTTTAAAGATATACAATAATAGAATTTCAAATCATTTAATTTTAAAGATTTATATTTCAAAGGTATGCAATTTTGCACATTTTTAAAAAATATTTCAACTTTTAAGACTTAAAATTGAAAAAAATTGGATTGCTCTTCCATGCTTAATATCTTAAATCGAAGACTACAATAATTATATAGTAAGTATATTAGAAAATTATGCATTTTTTTATACTTTTCTGGAAACCTTTTTGCCGGATACTCTCCGGGCAGACCTTATAAGATTATTTTAATTAATAGCACAGCTTAAAATTTAAAACAAGTGATTTTTTATTTTTACATTAATATTCATTTTATCATACACTTAAAATTGAATTAAGCCCTAATTCTCGCTTCCCCTAGTTCAAACATAATTCTGAGGGTAAAATCAAGATCGCCAAATTGCATAATATTTCAGGATACCAGGTGTCTTCGCTGCCCCTTTTTGTCGGCGGTCTACTGTGGTGAAACTTGTCTTGATTTTAATTCGCGTGAGGATTAAGGACCACCATTAAGACCCAGGATTACATTCTCATTAACAAGGAGTTTGTCGTCTGACCACTCGAACCTAATCCGTTTACGAAAATTTCATTTTCTCGCCTCACCAAAGTAAATTGAACTCTATAGTTTTATATGTATATGTATATGTAGAATCTATATGTATATGTATATGTAAAATTGTGTATCTATAAGCGGATAGTCTCAAATACAAAGATCAATTCCAAATTGCAAACGAACGACAGACTTTATCTTTCTCGAGTTCAACGACATCTATGATATTGGCCGAAAATTAAAATGCACCATTTTTTATTTAAAATCGGCCTAAATTAAATTTTTAAACAAAAAGAAACTACTAAATAAAGAAAAAAGTACTGTGATCATGGTTGATATTGAGACGCAAAGGCCCGAAAAATCCTGTAAGATTAACGTGGGACAATTTTTGCTTTCGGAAAATGGAGATTTACGTTTTTTGGGTTAAATACATAGC
The DNA here is from genome assembly GCA_010014905.2 of Druon quercuslanigerum. NCBI lineage: Eukaryota > Metazoa > Arthropoda > Insecta > Hymenoptera > Cynipidae > Druon > Druon quercuslanigerum. The sequence goes on from JAAAKG020138314.1 coordinate 1,088, forward strand.
TTACAGTAATTATAGGAATCTGTTAGGGAGTCTTCAATAAATAATTTTCGCTAAAATACTGATGCGTATTGATCCCCACTGAAAGCTGAAAGCAAATTTTTTTTCATCAATTTTTTTCAATTTGTCATGGTCAATATAAAACAAAAATATTGGTAAAAATTCAAAATAAAAAGGTATAATTATACAATTGTAGAACTGTATACAAAGGTAATACGATATTTCAATTGTAAACATTACATTTGAGTAATTTCCCGAAAATTTTAGTGACGAGTAATTCGTTAGGTTGCTTTGAAAAAATTTAGAAATTTAAATACATTTCAACAACAGTTTCAGTTTGTTGATCGGAAAGAATCCAAAAAGTCATTTATCAGGGTTTGCTTGATTTAAAACAAAGATCAGGAATAAACATTAAGTTTAACCTCAAAATTAGTATACAAAGCTATACATTTATAAGAGAAATAATGATAATAATATTATTCATTTCAATCATTCAAAAATACAGTTAATTGCATCACCAATCATCAAAATTCCCTCCCTTCTAATCTGAATATCTAAGGGGCATACAGTTTACCCAACCGTTGCAGAATCAAGCTAAACCATCGTCAGTGCTTGCAGACGATACGATCGATACTCTAAGTACACTTAAACAATATAGTTACCTATCGATCGATTTAAAAAATAATATTTCAACAATTATTAATAGACAGCACAAGTCATTTTTGACTGATTCAAATAATGCTGAGTCGTTGAATGACAAATCAGTCGAAAGTGACTTTTTAAATCAGTCAATATGACTCACTGATGAAATCAGTCATTTTTCATTATCCATTTAAATGAATTTTTACATAAAATACTGTCTTCGACCAAATATTTAAATTTTTAACAAAAGCCTTTCACCTGAAATGGTGCATTTTTACCCAAAAAATTAATTTTTAACATAGCAGCTCAACTTTCAACTAATTAGTTGAATTGTAAACATAACAAAAGTTATCTTTTGAAAAGAATTTAAAAAATTACATTAATAAGTTTCTAAATAAACAGATAAATATTGAAAAAAATGACGAATAATGAACAAAGGAATTAATTTTAAACAAAGCAGTTTAACATCTAACCAAGTATTTTAATTAAAAAATAATAATTTTCCGTCAAAAACATTAATTTTCTACTAAAAAATATCAAGTTTCAATAAATTACATAAATTTATAACTAAAATATCTGCGCGTCTGTTGAATCTCGCGCTTCGCGCTAGGATATCGAACTTCTGTCGATTTTCCACAAATGTAAAAAAAAAAGTTTAATGTTATTTTTTACGAATGAAACAAAAGTCATTATTAACGAATTTGAAGATCTTTTTTTGGTAAAACAATTTTTGTAATTTTTGTAATTTTGTAATTAATGGAATCTTTTATTTTTCATTATTTTTTGTGCAATTAAAATTTGAATTTTTGATTTTCCATGAAAATCCAACAAGTTGTTATGATAATCTTGAAGGGCTGTCAAAAATCGTTGTATTTCTTCTCTTATATTCTTCCCGAACGTGCGTTTTTTGGCAAATAAAAATTTTAAATACAAAAAAAATGTTCGAAAAATTTTTGAAAATGCTCTAAATATATTTTAGTTTTTAATCAAAAAATGGCTGTTTAACGAACTCGTCCTTTTTTCGGTACATAAAAAAACTCTGCCAAAGATCGATCTAATCCGTTCAATTTTTCGAAAGTTATCGTCTTTACAGACGGATGGCCGGACAGACAGACTCAATAATAAATTATGAAACTTGTTGAAAGAACACAATTTTTAAGCTAACACATCAATCCCCAACACAAATGATAAACCATTACGCAAAATAATCCATTTTCAACTAAAAAAACATCAGTTTTTTAAATTTTTTAATCTTTTTTCATCGATAAGATGAATTTTCAACACAAAATGAGTCGATATTTCAACTTTAAATCAATATGAATTTATATTTCAACAAAAAATATTTTAATTTGAAATAATAAACAGTTTAAAATAACCAAAAAGATAAATTTTTAGAACAAAAATTATGCTCTCTAACTGATAAAATCGAATGTTCAAAAATGCATGAAGTTTCAAACATGTAGTTGAATTCTTAAGCTGAAAAAGAAGAATTTTTAACCAAACATGGAAAAAATTAAGAAAACAAAAAACCTCGATTTTCAAGAAAGTAGTTTACCTTTCAATTAACAAAATTAGTTCTAAAAAAACAAATTGGGAATAAAAGTGTTCAATTTTTAACCAAACAGATAAATTTTCAACCAAAGTAATAAATCTTTGCAAAAAAAATAACTTTTAAGAAAATCCTTTAACTTTGAACCAAGTAGTTTAATTTTTCATTAAAAAAAATTAGTTTGAACCAAAAACAAACCTAAGAAATGTACTAGTTGATATTTCATATTCTATGGTTCATCATATTCTATGGTTGACCTACTAAAAATTTTGTTGATTCAACCGAATTGTTTTCTGAGTGTATAATTCATGCGAAAATGCAACTCCTCTCCACATAACGAGACTATATAGTATACAGTATACATGCATGTGTATAAACTCTGTATCAAAACGAAGATCATAGAGTGAAATTATACACAATCCAGGGCATATGTACGAGTTGCAACCATTCCCTTCCTCCAGCGTACACACACATACTTAATTATTCTCTCTATTTCTCTCTATCTCACTACCAACCCGATATATCGAGCGAAAGCTCGTTTTGACATATACATATTTGTATGAGTGTGCATTTGTTAAGGTACATTATGAGTGTATTTCTGTGTGTGAATGCAGGTGCAATGCTGTACCTCATTCCTGTATATGCAAAAGTACATAACTACGCGTGGATCCACATGTATGTATGCGTGCGCGAGTGTGTACAATCAAACATTGTTCATGATTTAGTCAAATATTGGCGAAATACACAGCTTTGTAGTACCTTCCTCTCACGGCGTATCTACCTATGTATCATCGTGCCAAATAATCCGCGGTAGATTGCACTTCGATTGTTCATCGGTTAAATAGGACTCTTTTTCAATATCAACGACAACAATTTTTCCACGTGAAAATAGATAAATATTTGATTGCATATTCAAAGCTCATATTGATACCTGCATGCTTTACTGCCATATCTCAAATTTAACCGGTGACAAAAGAGCTGCGATTCAAACTTCACATCACTGCCAATAAGAAAAAGTAATGTTTACCCTTAACATTTATGTGTTTCAGGTTAGCATATTTAATATTTAGTTTAATATAGAACAATCTAGATGTTACAGGTTAGTTTCTGTGCACATTAAATATATGCAATGTAGATAGTTCTTGCATCAAAGAATGATTTAAAGAAGAAACAGTACGAGTGTCAGTCACTTTACTCCATCCAAGCAGTTTACGGCATTATTTTGAATATTTGTCAACAAAATATTAGTTATCATAATTTTTCTAAGAGTTCACATACTACACGAAATTAACATGGAACCGCATATAGACTAAAAGCTTCATCAGGTGGCCGACAGAGGTATAGCTTGTTTCTCTGTATGATTTGAACACCCATGTTTCACTTTAACACGAAGATATACACTTTTAAAAATTTATGTTGGAAGCGTCTGCTAAATGTATATCCTGGAAGTTTATTTCTGAAATGTAAGGCAATGTTACGAAACATAATGCTGCAGATTCCAAATGCTGGTGTTGGTATGGTACCTCACATTTATTGGAGTTTCACTAAACATGTTCAGAAGCCAGTAACTATGGCAAGCCGTTTTACTTTTTATTAGTAACTTATTATGTCAGGACTTAAAACAAATTGATTTCAATGATGGCTTATGATGAAAAAAAATAATGAATGCATTGAGTGTATAGGAGAATACCTGCCTTTATTACTATGCGTGGACATAAATTTAATTCATTTTTTTGTCTCAACATAATAATAATTCTTTTCGTACGACGCAAGCGATAAATTTGGTGCAATTTATTTGTTAGGCCATTACTTTTGCGCTTCACCGTAATATAAAAAAAATGAATCTTCTTTTTCTTATTTGTCGTTAATATTAACACTAAATAGTTAAAATTATTTTTTTGTCTAGAAGTAATTCTAATGCGTTGCATTAAAATTATGCTGTGACATAAACTTAATTCGTTGCATTAAAATTATGTCACAGCCTAATTTTAATTCGTTTCATTTTCATCATACTTTGACATGGTTTGCCTCGTTGTTCCATAACGTCAAATGCTAATTTTAATTCGTTTCATTTTCATTATATTTTGACATGGTTTTATCTCGTTGCTACACCATGTCAAATGCTAATTTCACCTCGTTGTATTAAAATGCAGTTGCATTAAAATTATGTCAGAACATAATTTTAATTCATTTCATTTTCATTATATTTTGACATAGTTGAGAAACGCATTAAAATTATGTCATAGCATAATTTTAATGCAACGAATTAAATTTATGTCACAGCATAATTTTAATAGCTCGTTGTATCAAAATTATGCTGTGACATAATTTTAATGCTATTCGCTTTGAGATCCAACAGATAGCGCCAAATAAAATTTTACTGGATGTACATTCTATGTTCCAATGGTTGTACCGCACCCTGTCCCCCTTAATTAGGCAAGTCACTGGGCAAGATGGCTGTAAGATGGCATGGCACTCTCTACGACCAAACCCTCTTTATATAGAGAATTTAGTTTTTAGTTTTTTTTATGAGACTTGATTGGCCAATCAGGTGCATCCTGCCCTTATGGTGGGGCACTCTGGTTAATCACAGGCATCGTAGAGAGTATACATAAGAACAACACAACCTGATACCTCAGTTTTAGGTTAGCCCTGAAGAAGTGTACTGCAATGTTCACAAAACGCCGGCATAATTCGCAGTTTTGTACACGATTGAAACACGAAATGTCTCTTATCATAATGAATCATCGTGAAAGCTTTAAGTCTATTATTAAAGAATTCTACAGGGAGAGTTTTCTTACTACAACTAACACCATTAGTAAGCTCAGGACTTCTCAAGGTAAGCTACTAACATCTTTAGCTCTTTTAAAACGGTGCAGGGACAACAAAATCGTTTTAAAATTCTTACGATTGAAAAATAATTTGGGAACATCAAAATTCAAATCAATTTTGCATAAAACAACATTGAATCTCTTAAAAGAAAGATTACAACACACCAAATTTGTCTTGCACACTACCTCCAAAGAACTATTAAAACTTCATCTTTTTCTATTAAATAATCTCAGATTTGAAATTTGGTCTACATTGGGCCGAATATAATTTGACCAATCTTAACGGATTAAAGATCTTCAAACACAAAAACAAATAATAAAATTTGACAAGTTACTTCCAGTAAGGAAAACACCACTAACTAACACAGTAAAAAACATCTGTGACCATTCTCCTAGCAACGAAATAGGTTCAATCTTATCAAAAGGACACAATTTTGCAGTAGCGCCCTCTAAAATCCTGAAAAAAGAAATAATCAGTAATTTTGAATTCACCTGAAAGAGCGAATGACATACGACGTAGGATGGCCAACATTTTACGCCAAGCCCAAATGCCCTCCTCAAACTTAACATAACAAAAAAACCACAATTAAAGAGCTCAATTGAAATAAAGAAATTATAATACTAACAGCAGATAAAGGCAACACAACAGTAATAATGAATAAAAAAACAATAACAACAAAATCATGGACCTTCTAACTGACGATACAAAGAAACAACTTAAAAAGGACTTCATAAAAACAATAGTCAGTAAAACAAAAACCCTTTTAAAAACCACTAAACTTGACAGAGAAACATTATCTAAATTAATACCTACTAATCCCATCTCTCCAAGACTTTACGGACTCCCAAGAATCCACAAAAACAACATTCCACTCAGGCTGATCGGCAGCGCAATAAACTCACCTATTTACAAGCTAGCATGCTTCCTTGCCAATAAACTGAAACCTTTCTCTGAAAACTCTGTTACACACGTCCAAAACTCTTTTGACTTTATCAAAAAGATACAATGGATTTGCATTCAACCCCAAGACATCATAATAAATTTCGACGTAACATCTCTCTTCACGAAAGTGCCAATCTCTGTTAAAATTTATGTTATTAAATCTTTTGCAAACTTCCCCTCCGAGCTTATACATTTGATAGAGTACTGTTCAACAACCAATTCTATAAACAAACCTCAGGTGCAGCAATGATATCTCCAATCTCACCTGTAATAGCCAACATCTTTATGGATCATCTAGAAAGCAAAATCTTCAATCAATCCAAGCTTAAACCGGAATTTTGGCTCCGTTACGTGGACGAAACTTCTGTAATCTGGCGACATGGACTAAATGAACTAAATAAGTTTTTTTATTTCATCAATAAATTACATCCTAATATCCAATTCACCATGGAAATTTAACAAAACGGAAAATTACCTTTCTTGGACATATTAGTTTACAATAATAATCGGATAATACATTAGGACATTAAGTTTACAGAAAACCCACCCATACAAACAGATACCTACATACCTCCTCTCACCACCACTCATCTCAAAAATATAAGGCAGGCGGGATTCTAGATGCTTTCAAAGACCATTTTAGGGGACAATCCGGAGATGAAGTTATAGGACACCACAACTGCGGTGTAGAACGCAATGCGTTTAAAACCATAGAGTATGTTTAAAACTCGATTGAGAAAGCCTGTGTCACTGAGGTTAGGGATATAATCAAGAACTTAAAAAACGGTAAAGCTTCCGGGTAGACTACTGAGTAAATGGATGGCTCCTACAAGCTATAAGAACAATATATACGGGTGGCAAAGCGGGTGTAAAAGTAAATGTGAAATTGAGTGACTGTTTCGGTATTATGCAAGGCGTTAGACGAGGATGAATTATTATGTTTATGTTATTTATGGATAAGTGTTTAAGAGTAGCTGTTTTCGACGAAGAAGGTGTGGATCTCGAAACAGTAAGGGTACGTGGGTTAGCGTTCGCAGATGGTAAGGTTGTCATGACAGAATCTATCGAAGATTTGCAAACAATGTTGAATAAATTGAATGCAAGCATGAAGAGCTTGGGCCTTAAAATTAACGTAAATAAAACAAAAACTACGGTGTTCGAAGGGGAAAGTGAGAAAACAATATGTAACATTATATTAAATGATGAGAGAATTGAACAAGTTGATAAATTCGTATACCGTTGTAGCTTAGTAACTAGGGATCTTTGGCACACTTTTTTTAGACCTAAGAGAAAGAATGAGTTCGTTAACTAGCCATTTTGGATGAAAGTTTAAAAAGTTAGAGCATTTTCAATTTTTTTGGGACAATTTTTTTTAGATTTAAAATTTTCAGGTGCGGCTATTCATAGTACTCAGAAAGCACGATATGAAAAAAACCAAGAGAAGAAAAAAATTGTTTATTGGAAGCCTTACAAGGTGATGATTAAAACTTTTCGAATTTGTTTGAAAAATCAGAAATTCAAATTTTGAGTCCACAACAAATAATGAAAAATCAAAAATTCCATTTTGTAATCAAACTATGCAAAATACGAAAAAAGTCTTAATGAAAAATTGTAGCTTTTAAAAATCCTAAAAGAATGTTTTTGAACCATTTTCCAATAGGACTCGTAATTTTGTTGTTATTTATATTAAGTAATATAAAATCGAAACTTTCATTATTACGTAAAAAATCGAGCGCGCAACGCGAGTGTCACGATAAAAGAGTGTACCTAAACGTCTACAGAGCTTTGAGCAACTTGATTTTAACCTGTGCTTAATTGAGTAGAAAATTCACAATTTGAAAGCGCTTGTAAATACTGCGATCTGAAGGAGATCTTTTTGATAAAGTTTTATTCACGCATTCTAAATGCAAACAATAAATGTCCGAGCACAAAGCTCGAGGTAACCCATTATCGGGCGCATTATAGGCGAGCTGGAACAGGGTTCAAAATTGGAGCAATCCCGACCATCGGTGATCAGTCACTAACACGCATATTTTTTAAAGGGAGACATAAATTGCTATGTGGTGGATCAAAAATAAATTTGACGAAACTTACTAATTACTAACTCACTTAATTAACTTACTAAATTTAAATAACTTATTAACTCACCTAATTGTACGGGAACTGATGAGCGATTCTTAATGTGCTTTTACGGTTCTTGATTGTACAAAAGTTAAGGTTTATTTACAAATAAACAATATTATTTCATGATAAAATAGTAAAATGTAGCTAAGTTAATAAAAATATTCAATGCAAGACTGTATATCAGTCCAATTATCAAAGTAAAAACCAGTACAGCTACTAAAGGCAATGTAATGGGAAGACCCTGGCAATGTGAAGATTTTTCAAAATAATCAAGTCAAAAGACATTCTGGACTACCAAAGATGTTTTGTAGTCCAGATAATTGAGACATATTAATGTACAATATATTAATTATGTTGTGACATAATTTTGATGTAATTGCAACATAATTGTAATATAATGAAGTCAAATTAGCATTTGACATAGTGGAGCAACGAGATAAAACCATATCCAAATATAATGAAAATGAAAGGAAATAAAATTATGTCACAACATAAATTTAATGCAACGAATTAAAATTAGCAATCGACACAATGGAAAAACGAGGTAAACCATGTAAAGTGTCGACTACTTCAAATTTGTTAGTTAAAAAAAGAAAGAAGCTATTATTTTTATGTTGTTAACATAATTGAGACTCCGGATTCTATAACCACGCTTAAAATTTTCCTAGCCGCTTCAGGCCGCTCGAGTTGGCCCCTGATGACTTGAAATTCAGTTTTCGAAAATTTAAATTTTCAACACATCACTTTGTAGAAAATTTCATGGCGCATCTTCTTTTCTCGGCAAAAAATTGTATCTTTTACCGTTTCTTTAAAGAATAAAAAAACTTAATTTTCCAGACAAGCAAATTTACTACATATTTTCACTGCAACTCGCTTCGAAAGACAAATTTCTTTATATTTTAAGATAAAAATTGTATACCCTGTCCCTCAAACTGTCCTTAAGATAATGTGCAATTGAAAATTGATTGATTTTGTTAAATAAGAAAGTTATAAATTTGTTTGGCAATCAGTATCAAAATAACGTTAGACAATTTTTAAACGCTTCGTTTATCGAGAAAATTTTGAGTAAGCCCAAGCTTCCCGCAAAAGAAATGCTTGGTAGGATATAACTAAGTTTTCTGAAAATTTTTACACTTATTGAATTATTCGTTAACAAAATAGGGTCATTCAAATATCATTGACCAAGCACGTGAGGGGCTATAACTTCGGAGCCTGGTTGCACCGCGCTATTTAGCCCGTTAGAATACAACTGTGTTTGTATACAATGTCCTTGAAATAGGTGTTTATAAGAAACATAATTTAAACAAAAAACGAGGGCATCTTTAATTCATTTTTAAGATTAGCTAGGAAAGTATTACACATCTCTTAAAATTTAGAGAACATTGTATTTGGTTCATAAGCAAATTAATCTATAAATGTTGAAAATGAATAACTAAAAAAGTAAATTTTGAGTTTGCTAGAAACTCTAACTGGAGGTAAAAAAATAAATAGAAGCAAAGAAAATAGGGCTAATAATATCAGCAAGGTAAATAAAAACAAGGTATTTATACGTACACTTCCTTTAAAAAGATAAAAATTTTAATACTTATGAAAGTGAATAAAAAATAAATTAATTAACTTTGAAGATTATTTTTTTATTATTTTAATTTCGTAAAAATTTGCATAAGTAAAATTTAAGGCATATTTTATATGCATACTACTGTAAACTATAGGAAATAAAGGAAACAGGATTTTTGTATTAAGTAATAAATTTAAAATATTAATAATTTTGAATAAAAACTCATTATATTTTTGTTTAAAAAATTATTATTTGTTTTTAAAATTTGTGTGGTGAGATATACTTTTCTGAATGTTTGTAATCACATTGTAAATACGTATATATAATGTAACATATAAATATTTAATGATTTTGCCATGAGAAAAAAATAATTGCTTGCGGTTTGATGTTCAAATTTTAACTTGATAGTGTAAACAAATAAATAGACTAAAATAATTCCAGTCCAAGAGACGAGGGCTGTGGCCGAGCAGGTTGAGACTCCGAAATTGTCACCTATCACGCACTGGATCAATGCTATTAGAATGCTCCTATTTTATTAACGAATAATTCAATTAGATTAAAACTTTTCAGCAAACTTAATTATATCCTACTTAGCATTCTTATTGCTGGAAACTTGGGCTTACTCAAAATTCCCTCGATAAACGAGGCGTTTGAAAATTGTCTAACGTTATTTTGATACTGATACTTATAACTTTTTTATTTAACAAAATAAATAAATTTTAAAGTGCGCATTATCTTAAGAATAGTTTAAATGACAGGGTATTACATTTTTATTGTAAAATATAAAGAAGTTTGTCTTTCGAAGCGAGTTGAAGTGAAAATATTTAGTAAATTTGCTGGTCTGAAAAATTAAGTTTTTTTTGTTTCTTACAGAAACAGTAAAAGATACAACTTTTTTGCTGAGAGAAAAAAGATGTGCTATGAAATTTTCTACAAAGTGATGTTTAAATAGGTTAAATTTTCGAAAACTGATTTTCAAGTCATCAAGGGCCAACTCGAACGGCCTGAAGCGGCTAGGCAAATTTTATTCTGGTTATAGAATCCGGAGTCTCAATTGTAAAACGTTCCATTAATATTATGCTGAAACATAATTTAAATTCATTTTTATTTTATTCATTCATATGACATATCACTTTCTTGAGCCATTTAAAAAGTAAAACGGCTTGCTATAAGTAAGACTTCTGTATCGCACACTGACACACACACACACACACACACACACACACACACACACCTATTGCACCGAAAAAATTAAAATGAATTATCGAAGTTCATGAAATTCGCGGAATTCTACTATATCGAAGAATTCGAGGATATCCCAGAATTTGAGAAATTCACGGAATTCAACAGATTCATTCAATTAATTGAATTTGCGGAATTTCAGGAAGTCAAGGAATTCACGGAATCCAAAGAATTGGAAGAATTCAAGAAATTCAAGGAATCTACGGAAGTCATGGAATTCACGGAATTAACAGAGTTTACTGAATTCATTAAATTTACAGAATACATGGAATTTACGGAAATGAAGGAATTCCCGTAATTGACAGATTCCATGGAATTCACAGAATTTAATGAAATCGCGGAATTCTCAAAATTGATCTCATGACATTCAAGGAGTTCACGGAATTCAAGTAATTGATGAAATTCAAGCAATTCACGGAATTCCCAGAATTCAAGCATTTTACGAAATCCAAGGAATTCAAGGAATTGACGGAATTCAAGAAATACATCAAATTCTACGAATTCACAAAATCGTAGGAATTTACGGAATTCAAAGAAGTTGCGGAAAGTACTGAATTCAAGGAATTCATGAAATTAACAGAATTTATTCAATTCAAGAAATTTACAGAATTTTGATAGTGATCCCAGGGAAGTAAAAGACGCCTTCTGGGACACTCTAAATGATACGATGAATATCTGCGATCATGGT
>JAAAKG020138315.1:0-12661 GCA_010014905.2 Druon quercuslanigerum
AAATTATTTTCATTTTTTTTGTTTTTTGAATGTTAATTGTTTTTATAGGCACTCTAGTTTTTGGAAAATCTTGAAAGTTAACGTTTTTTTTGCAACATCTTTTTATAAAATTGATGTTTTGTTTCCCACAAGAATTTATTAGGTGCATATTCTTATTACCTTTCGAATTATTATGAGGAAAAAAAAGCTTTTGAAAAAATTATTTTACTATTTTATATTTAATTGTATTCTGTTTTTTAATTATTTATAGGATGCAAAGTTTTACTACCTTTCACGCTATTATGAGAAAAAATTTCATGTACAAATTTAAATTTATTATAATTATTTTTGTCAATGTTAATTATTTCCAGAGTAAATTTTTTTTTTAAACATCAAAATTTGACTTTTTCTTTTAAAGGTGTTTTTATATCATTGATATTTTGCCTTCAACTTGGGCTTATTATATGAAGAATTTTATTATTTTCCGCGGTATTATGAGAAGGCAAAAATACGTGTACAAATTTTATTTTATTATTTTCTATTTAGTTGTTATTATTTTCAATATAAAAATTAAAGCACTTTAGTAACAGCTCAGAAAAACCGACACTTAGACATTTTCCGCCAGCAATAATCATAATTGATTTTAGTTATTTTTCTCTGCATGGTCTTCAATTAATATTTGAAAACTATTAATTTTTTTTTAAATACAAAAAAATTCTTCTCGCTCTGCTGGAATTCGAACCTAGGTAGTTACTATATACACTCTTATCAGAACATAATTTTTTATTTTGTTTGAAAAAATAAAATCTAGTAAAAAAAAAGAGTTAAGAATCCAAATCCTGATTTGGAAAGATAAATTTATAACTTCCTGAAAACGAAAGGATTCTGAAGGCCAATGGGTGTTTACATTTTCGCATGATCGTTCATGAGCTATGTGAATTGCATAACAATGAAGTACAATCTGAAGAAAACTCACTTTTTAACTCCATACCGTCTGGGGGACAGGGTCCCCGAGACATAAGACAATTAAAATAATGTTGCAGAAGCCTTTTACTGTCTAAAATTTCATCCAGATTCACCTTGTCCCATCTTGTCATGTATGTGTTTCGTCTAGGCCACAAATATCCAAAAACGCCTTTTGGTCCAATCAAAAAAAGGAAGCACACAATTGAGGTAAATATGAGGAAACTTGGATTCATCTTGGACTCAAGCCTCAAATAAAGTGAGTAAAACCAGTCACTGCGAATTTATAGACAACTTCCTCCACCTTCCTGGCGGCCAGATTTTGACCCGGTTATTAACATCTGTCGAGGTGCAAAAAATTTCTGAAAGAAGAAGGCATTCAGTTTTCTGATGAGGAAGTTGAAATCGAATAGGATTCAAGATTAATAATTATTTTTCTTCTTATTGTTAATATCGCATTGTGGAATTATGTGAATGGGATCGAAGAAAATGAGAAAAGTCGAACCTAAATGATTTTTCCTGAATGGAGGTCATGTTCTACTTTTGATGCTAAGGAGAGATTAACGCAAATCCAGAAATACTTTGTGAGAAAGTGTCAAGAAACATCCGGGTTTTAAGAATCTTATCAATTTAATTCCGTATTACTTTTTTTAAATCAATTCTTTTTAAAAAACTACGGATGGAACGTGTTTTATTTTTTTTAATGTTAAATATTACAAGAATGTTTTAAAAAAACAAGATTAATTAACAGGGATATACAGATGCATTGACAGATAAATGATCCAAAAATATTAATCACAAAAAACATTTAATAATTAAATAATTATAAATCTGAAACTTTAAAACATATTTTATAGAGTTCTAGTAATATTTCAAAACAATTTTAAATTCCGAAATTAATAAATAGTATATAAAAGAATAGACAGAAATGACTCACAACAAAATTAAGAACTGTTAACAATTGTTATTTTTTTTGCTTACATTAAGTGACAACAAAATTTTCCAGTTCATCATGCAACAAAAATATTTTTTTTCAACACAAGTATATAATATATGACAGAAGTTTTTGATTGTTTACCTTAAAACCGATATTAAATGTCTAAATTTTTGCAATCAGTGTATCATATTTTCTCACCTACTTTTAAATATTTACCAAATTTCTTTTAATTTTGGTGCTCCTTGAAAATCCGGTTCCTGTGCACCAGAATAAAAAAAAAAACGGAGAGTACATGCAATACGAGCGAGTTTCTATACCGGCCTACGTATAACTGATTCTCGAATGACCGTTGATGATCCACTCGTTGCACTACTATATCGCCAGCATAAATCAATTCCTGCATGGAATTTGCCGTTTCTTTTACCCTAAGTTCCGCCAGCTGAAACTGTAAACTATTTTGCACGTCTTCAGTTTCATTTGTAGAAAATATAAATTCAGTTTATTATAACGTGTAACCAGATTTTTTTAAATCAAAATTAACTAATGTAATTAATGAAACAGAAAGGTTTGGTTAGACATTATATTTGTTCATAATCTTGTTTGAAAATTAAAAGATTTTCAATGAAAAAATCGAAATAGAGTAATTTCGGTTTGATGTATCGAAAAAAATGTTGCTTTTGAAATTTGGCGCCAAAGTGACGTAAAAATTTTAGGACCGTGATGCTACTATTCAGCAACATAACCTTTTCTAGCGGAAAATTCAAATCTTATTAGCTAAAACTGTAAACGATTTTGTATCTCTTTAATGGTATTCCTAGACAACAAAATCATTATTAATATAAAATAAAACTACATTTGTTTCAATTAAAATAAATTAATATAATTATTTATATTGGAAGATTCGAATAGAAATAAATGGATCTTGTAAGCTTTTTTAATCCATTAACGACCAAAGATATCAATTTTATAATATGAGTTTGACCGCAAAATTTAAGGGTATAGCAAAACAATAAATAAATAAAAAGTACTGTTCCTTATGTTTTTGAGTGATCTATATTCGAATCTGTTGTCAAAATTCGAATATTTTGATTTTAAAATTAAATGGCAGTTTTTGCATACAAAAATAGTGAAAAATGTTTGATTTTTTATTTTTATAATTTTTTTTCAGATATAAAACGCGTTAATATCTTTAAATTTATTTAACTTTCGGTGCACAAAATTCTTATAACTTTAACAGAAAATTTTTATATATGTGCTTTTTCTTCCAAAATGGCGGACAAAATGCAAAAATGTACCAAAAACTGTTTTTTCACATCATCGTTATTTTTCTCAAAAAATTAAAAGTTTAAAAAAAATTTCCATAGGCTAAAAATGTCTTGAAATTAACCATAAAACACTATGAATTTTTTCAGATTTAAAAAAAAATTTTGATTTTATTAAAAAATCAAAAATTTGAAATTTGGAAAAAATTTTTTTTTAAATCTGAAAAAATTCAAGAATATTTCTTGACTAATTTTAAGACATTTTTCTAAATGGCAAATTTGTACCAGAGCCTAAAGTTTTTGGGAAATATTTGATCAAACTTCATGCGTATTCTTTTCAGCCGTTTTCGGGTTTTGGAAATTTATTTCTTTATTTATTTATTTCCCAAAAACTATAGGCTCTGGTACAAATTTTCCAGGAATAAAAATGTCTTAGAATTAGTCGAAACATATTCTTGAATTTTTTCAGATTTTTTGAAAAATTTTTGTGCAAATTTCAAATTTTGGATTTTTTGAAAAATCAAAAAAAATTTCTAAGAAATATAAAAAAATTTCATAGTGTTCTATGGTTAATTTCAAAACACCTCTGATCTATGGAACTTTTTTTAAAACTTTTAGGTTTTTGAGAAAAATAACGATGATGGGAAAAAACAGTTTTTGGGACATTTTTGCATTTTTTCCGCCATTTTGGAAGAAAAAGCAGATAAACAAAAATTTTCTGTTAAAGTTTAAGAATTTCGTGCACCTATCGTTGAATAAATTTTGAAATATTAACGCGATTTATGTCTGAAAAAAAAATCTAAAAATAAAAAATCAAACATTTTTCACTGTTTTACATAAGGAACAGTACTTTTGATCTATTTATTGTTTTGTTATACCCATAAATTTTGCGCTCAAACTCATGTTATAAAATTGATAGCTTTGCTCATTAATGGGTTAATGTTAAATGATATTGCATGAATAGAGTAATTTCGGTTTGGCGATAAAAAAAAACTGTCTAATAACAATTGCAAAAATTAAAATTCAATTGAGTATAACGTAGAATCACATTTAATTATAATATAATAAATTAAATTAATTACATAGGAAGATGTGAAATCGAAAAAAATATTACAATTCAAATTCCGCGCAACAACAACAAAACTACTTATGGCGGGAAATTCAAATTTTGATTGCTCAAACTAAACTATTTTGTACCTAATCAATATAATTAGTAGAAAATACGAGTAGAAGTTTAGTATCTTACAACGTAAAAACAGATTTAAATTATTATACTGATTTCCTTAATTACACAGGAATTTCATTAAAAGATTTTCTATAAGTGTAAATGGAGCAATTTCGGTTTAATGAATCGAAAAAAATATGACAATTTAAATTCCGCGTCACAGTGACGTAAAAATTATAGTATCATAACGTCATTATTTAGTAACATACGCTTCTCTGACGGAAAATTCAAATATTAATAGCTAATTATTTTTATGAGAAAATCTTAATAGGGCATTTCCGGTTTTACGAATAGGAAAAAAAAGAAGATTGAAACTTAAATACCACTCTACAGTCACTTCACATTCAGTAAACTTTTTGTTTCTCTTCATAAAACTAAAATCTTATTTACTAAAATCAGATTTAATTTAATTAAAATTAAGTAATTTCATTACTTAAAAATATGTTAAGGTTTGCTTAGATATGATGTTCATTATAATTTATTTTTAAAAATTAATATAATTTCATAAAAAAGTATGAATAGAGTACCTTTGGTTTAACGAATAAAATAAAAAAATACAATTTAAATTCCGCAACTTTTATTCAAATAAAGTTTTTTTTCATTTAAACAAATTTCCTTTAATTCGAAGATTTAGTAGCACATGATAGTACTAATGTAACCTAATAATATGAAATCTTTAAAAGACAAATTTTCGTTAATTGACAATTTTTTTCATGTTCAAGTTATTTTTGGTTACTTGAAAGAAATTAAGCTAGCCTTCACAATCCACAGGTTTACCGTGACCCTGGATCGCTCGACCTTTTTGAAGATCTACCATTTTTTTTCGAGAGGAAACTGAGGTGAAATTTATGACCCAAAACAAAAAAAAAACTCAGTTGGAAGGGCTCGGTTCTGAAAGTTGAACCAGGAGAATCCTTTCTTTGGGCAGATGACTATTCCGCCCCAGCTACCTGTGTACGTTCCCCCACTACTACTGAAAAAGGCCCCCCCCGCTGACCATGCTCAGTGGCAGTAGCTCGACGGTTCGAGGGGAAGCCGCGTAGTGGGGCACGGTACACAGGTAGCTGGGGCGAAATTGACCATCGCCCCCTTTTTTCTGGTATAACTTAACGGAACTTATAATAAAATGGTTTTTTTTTAAAGTTTTAAAAATTGTAAACTAAGTAAATGCGGATGGTTGTTTATCTTGTATAAAATTTCATCATTAAAAATGCAAAGCTAATGAAACCGTTCAAAATTAATTTGTTAAAAAATTTTAATTTTAAATAAAAATAATTTTTAATTCGATGCGATTCAAGTTTTTAAATTTCCAATTGTAAACTTATAAATTTCTTTTGACATATGTTATACATAACCTCTGTCAAGTATCTTTCCTGCGGACTTTAAATTGTAATTTAGTTATTTTTTGTTTATCTTTCTATGAGAAAATATTAATACAGTGATTTCAGTTAAAAACGTCAAAGAAAGTAAATATTATAATTCAATTTCCGCAACATAGTGATGTCAAAATTCTAGAGTCTGGGCATCACAATTCAGTGACATAAACTTCTCTAGCGGGAAATTAAAATTTAAAGAGTTCATTTCTTTGGTTTAAATGTCACCGAAATATTTTTAATCAATAGGTTTTCAAATTTTTTGTTACTAGACTACTTTTTAATTTTCGTTTCAATATACAATAAGATCAACGTGTTCTATGAAGAATAGGCTATTAATGACTAGGCTAACTTTACTTTGTATAATATTTATTAAACGCGTAAAAGTATTAAAAGGAATAAAAATATTTTAAAATTGCTTATTTTAAAAGTTATAGGATCCTAAATTGCATTATAAACTGTAATACAACATAATGGAATTTTAATTTAGTATGAAATGTTTCGAAAAATAATAGGTCATATATTCCTCCTGAAAACTTTGCTAAATAAAGTTAGCCTAATTTTTAACGGTAACGAAAAGATAGCCCATTCTATTTTTTTTATTAAAAAATGAAATAAGAGAGCGGCTAGTATTTGTGAGAGAAAAATAACTTTTGTGCGAGAATGCTATTTCTGAGACAATGGACCGGCGACCTTGGCGCAAATTAAACGCTTTTCAACATTCACTCTCACTTCAATAAAATAGTATTTTTATGTCGAATAATTAGTTATCACATTTTTCATTAGATATTAATTTGCATAATATGAACACGTATATGCTGCATATTGCGTTTTAAGATTTCTGTTTTGTGCTTAAGTGCTTTTAAATTATCAACGCAACTTCAATGAAAAAGTCAAATTGAAACCAATTACTGTTCATCAAAAATTAGAATATCTAAGTGAAGAATAATTTCTTAGATGAGCATGTTTATGTCTCATTCATCCGAGAAAAATAATTAATGAAATTTAAATATGAACAATTTTTTAATATAGTTGTTTGAATTTAAAAAAACAATTACTGAAGCGTATCGTAAAATACAAATTATGGAAAATGAAAGACTTTTTTTTTCTTTTTTAAATAAACTGCAAATTTGAAAAATTTAGTTTCCATTTAAAAATTCTGATAAATTTGGTCAAAATTTCTCGGAATAAAAGTGGTGCATATTTATAAAATTAATAATTTACTTTATGTTTATTTATTTTTTTCATTAAAAGAACATTTCGCAAGTAAAAAAAGGATGAAAAAAGTAAATAGAATTTTTTATTTTTCAAAATCAGTGCTTCTTATTGTTACGAGCTTTGTTGAATGCTGTGAATCTAGGTCGAAGAAGAATAACTTTTTAGATGCAGAAATGGTAAATACTTAAAAAATATTCAAACTACAATAAAATATAACAATATAACATTACTTATTATTAATACTTATACATATAGTTATTTCCATTAAAAATGTTTGTACTTTTTCATACTCATTTGTAGAAAAATTTACACTGGGTTTTGAAAGGAAAATTTTAATTATGATTTTTATAGCATTTTTGATAAAGATTTAATTTTTTCATCGGGTTCACTAGAAAATAAAATTTAAAATACTTGTTGTTTTTTAAAAATATTAACGATTTTATTTTGATTTTTTTCAGTATTTCACTGCATTTTTCTAAAGAAGGGCTGTTTCAATGGGAAAATATTATAATCTGATTAAGGTGCATTAAATAGACATCTAATTTTTTTATTTAAACACTTTTTAATACATAAAATAATTTTGAAGTTAATCCAGAAAAAAATACTGTTCGTCGGGTCTTCCAGGAAGTTTTGGTAAAATTGTTTGATTAAGTTAAAATTATTTCTTGAATTTTATTTGATATTTGCAATCAAAGAAGATTAATTTTCAATCCAAGAAAGATGAATTCACAAATAAAAACGACGAATGTTTAAAAAATTTGTTGCATTTATAAACAAAGAAAATTTAATTATCAAATAAACAAGTGCATTACAAAACAAATAATGAAACTTTCAAGAAAGAAGGATAAGCGTTCACCATAACAGTTAAATTTCAAACAAAATAGTTCATTAAAAAAAATTTATGTTTTAATAGAAAAATTGAAATTTTAACATAATAATTAAATTTTAAATAAAACAGTGGAATTTTTAAAAAGTTTAATTTTCAATTTCAAATAAAAAATAGCTAAATTAATAAAAAAAGACGAATTTTCGACAAATAGTTTAGTCCACAAAAAAGACAGATTAATTTGTAACCAAATAGTTGCCTTTTTACCCAAAAATATTAATTGAATATTAAAAGGGATGAGTTTATACAAAAAGGCGAGTTTTCAACAAAAGAGTGGAATTTTCATCGACGAAATATGAATTTTAAACAAAATGGATCAATATTCAAGCCAAATATATACTTCAAGTTTAAACTAAAACTTATTGATTTTAAGCTAAAAATTAAATTAAAATTAAAATTGAAAATATGATTTGTTTACAAAAAATATAAATTAATTTTCAACAAAATATTTTTGACCAAGTAGATGTATACAATAATTTTCAACAAAGTTGTTCAGCTTTTAACCCAGTAGAAAAATTTTCACTCAAGAAGAAATATTATCTACCAAAAAATATGTATTTACTACAAAGTACATACATTTGGATCCGAATTGTTGACTTTTTGACTAAAAGTTATCAATTTTCAATCAATTATGAAATATTTGAATTTTGAGATAAAAATAATTTTCAACTTACAAAGAACGACTTTTCAACAAAATAGTTCAATCTTTAAACCCAAAAAATATCAGTTGTTCACCAATAATATAATAACTAAATTCTCAGTTTAAACAATTAATTTAATAAAAAAAAAAATTTATAAAACAATTGTTTAAACTTTAAACGAATAAAGCCATGTTTAGCAATGTAGTTCAACTTTCATTTAAGTAGTCGTACATTCAACTAAAAATGATGAATTCCTAATTAGAAGTTTAATAGTTGCATTTTCTACTGAAAATGGTCTATTTTCAGCACAAAAAAATTATTTCGATTTTTAGTTTAGAAAATTAATTTTCAAGTAAAAAACGAATTCTTGTGTTAAAAGGTAAATTTGGTAAATTTTGAACCAAAGGGTAATAGAAGACGTTTCAATTAAAATAATCAACTTTCAAAGAAAAAATTTTTTATTTTTCATCAGGTTCTATTTATTCAGTACGTATTAAGGTAAAAAAGTGAGAAAGGCCGAAGTTTCTTGAAAACAGTGAAAAAAGAGGATTTTTTTAAAAAAGGGGAAAAGCGAAACCAATTTTTCACATAATAACTAAAAATACATCCAAAGAGATAGATTTTCATCTAAAAAAATGAATCTACATGAAGAAGTTCCTTTTTCAACTAAAAAGTAGAATTTCTAATCATGGGGAAAAAATACGAAATTACAACAAAATACATAAATTTTCAAGAACATTCTTGAATCTTCATCTAAAAATTATTTATTTTTAACAATAATGAAGTAGATACATTTTCAGTTAAAAAAATTTATTTTCGACTAAAAAAGAACGAATTTTTAACAAAATAGTTCAAGCTTTAATCAATAAAATGAATGTTCGAAAAAGTAGTTCAACTTTCAACTAATAAGCTGGATTTTTAACTAAAAACTAGCGTTCTTTCACTAAAACTAGAATAGCTAATTTTTCAGTACAAAAAATTCATTTTCTACCAAAAAAAGATACAAATTTTCAACAACAAAAAAACAAGTAAAAAATGGTTCAATTTTTAACGAATGAAATGTATTTTTAACACAAATATAGTTTAACTTTCAAACAATTACTCGAATTTCAAATAAAAAAAGATGAATTTTTAATGAACATTTAATACTTGATTTTTCAACCCCTTTGTCCACATTTCAATTAGGAAAGTGGTCAGAATCTTATTAGAATAACTGAACTAGTAAGTTCTAATCAGGACCCTTTTTAGGCTCTATCAAGGTATTTTATTATTTGTTTCGAAAAAACCTATGTGAGTAAAGTTAGGCTCCAATCAACAAAATATAAAAATGTGAATTTATGTATCTAAAATTGTTATGTTTTTAAATATTATTATTTATTTTGTTGTTTCATATCACAGCTGAATAAAGAACAGGCTGTGGAAAGTTATTTTCTTTATGACCTCATTAGAAGTCCTAGATAGAGCCCGACTAGCCTGGTCGTTTCTATTTTTCTCGAGCAGCGTCGACCAGAAATAGGGAAAACTAATCAGGGCCCTTCCAAATCCCGATCAAAATGTCTGCACGGGGAGGAATTTTTTATTTGCAAAATAAAATCACTTATTTTTATTTTTGCAAGCCTTTTAAAAAACTTTTATTGAAATATATAATTTTACAAACTCTGTTACCCCCACCCCCCTCCTGGAAAGTTGACACAGTTTTTGAATGGCTCCAAGGAAAAAGTAATGTCAAATAAAGATAAATAGTTACTGGAAAGATATTTTTTCTTTGTAGGTGTACAAACGTAATTGATTTGAAAGGATACTCAACAACTCTCGGTGAAGGTTACATTGGTGCATTCACAAAGGTTCAACTTAATAGTATGAGGCCACTGAACTTGTAAAACCAGATAGTCACTTTGTCAATGCGACCTCATTCAGAAAAGTGTCGAAAGGAAGGTTTGAAGAGAATCAGTGAAAAGATCTAAAACTGTTATTCATAATTATAAGCTTCCAGTTGCACGCAACTGGAAGGTGCGTTATTCCAGATTATATCTGATTACCGAGCATTACCTCTATATATAGAATTAAGCTGAATTATTTAAGATCACTCTGCAAATTGTCAATCTAAAAGAATTACTTGATAACCACATTGTTGTATTTTTAATCAAATGAATGAACTCTTAAATACATAGTTGAATTTTCAGCAAAAATGATTTTTTAAGCAAGAAAATTATAATTTTCAACTAAAGAAAACGAATAGTTAATAGAACACATTAATTTTCAAGCAACAATCTAAATTTTTCACAAGAAAAAAATATATACATACATTTTTACTTAAGAAGGACTTCGTATAAAAACGGAACAGTAAAATTTTTAGTTTAAAAAATTATTAAAACAAGAATTTTCATCCAAAGAAATAAATTTTCTACCTGAATAGTTAAATTTTCAATCTAAAGAGACGAATTTGAATCAAAACAATGGAATTTTCAACCATAAATATGACTTCTCAAATAAATAATTTTATTATTAATTATAATTAATTATTTTAAACCAAAAATATGAATTTACAACGAAATATTTGAATTTCAAACTAAAAAATAATATTTTTTAGCCAAATACCCGAGACAAAATATTTCGTCTTGAGTTCGATTTGGCTGTTCTTGAGTTTGCCTCCAAGATGGCTATGTCTCGCTGGCAATCAGGGGCGAGACTAAGAATTTGAAAATGTAAGGCTTGAGTTTCTGACTAAGGATTTACGGTCTTAAGATGGGAAGTTTTCAATCTTGAGAATTAAGCGGAATTTTGTCTAAAGAAAGTTATATCACAAAATTTAGGGCCTAATATTTGCTAGGGTCAAAATTACAAATGTTTTCTATTTTACATTTTTTGTCCATTATACTCCGATCTTTACAAAATATTGACCCCACCGGCAGGGCCTTCGATTTCCAGGAATCAGGTAGCTAGGCAGGGGCCAAGCAGTTGAAATCTGCTAAAGATTAAAATTTTACGACCGATAGAACTTGCAATTTTGCAATAAATGATTCGCTTAGTTTTTCCATCCTGAGAAAATAATTATTGCACCTAAACAAAATTATTAATGCATAGAAAATAAATACCATCTATCTAACTCCTCATCTATCTTCCCGTCCTTAGTAAATAAGCTACAAAGGTATACGAATTTATCAACTTGTTCAATTCTCTCATCATTTAATACAATGCTGCATATTGTTTTCTCACTCTTTCCTTCGAAAACCATAGTTCTTGTTTTATTTACGTTAATTTTGAAGCCCATGATCTTTATGCTTGCATTCAGTTTATTCAACATTCTTTGCAAGTCTTCGATTGTCTCTGCCATCACAACCTTATCATCTGAGAACGCTAACCAACGTACCCTTACCGTTTCGATATCCACACCTTCTTCGTCGAAAAGAGCTATTCTTAAACACTTGTCCATAAATAATATATTGCATACTTAATAAGTATGTACTTATAAGCTTAATAAGTGCTTAATAAGTACTTAATAATCTGCTCTCTCTCTATAATTATTGCAGTCGCTCTTATCTCCCTTTCTTTTGTATATTGGTACGATAATCGCTTTTTTCCAATCATCTGGGACTTCTATTTCGATGCATATATTTATCGATTCGCACAGTCTATGTGGTATGGCTTCGCATTTCAGCGTTGATACAGCCTACCCCGGCAGCCTTACCGTTTTTCAAGTTCTTGATTATATCCCTAACCTCAGTGATACAGACTTTCTCAATTGAGTTTTCTAATGAATCGTATTCTACATTGCATTTGTTGTGTTCTATAGCTTCATCTCCGAATAGTTTCTGAAAATATTCTCTCAAATTGTCCTATTTCTCATGTTTACAAATTCTGTACTTTTATTTCCCTTCATTGCTTTATAAAGTAGTTTGTTGCTTCCTTCAAAGTTGTTTCGTATTTTCTTCTTTTCTTCTGCTGTAACTTTATTTTTACTTTCCCTAATTAATCGCTTGAGTATCCTCTTCTCGTGTCCGTAATCATTTATGCGTAGGGTAGAGTGGTCCGAAACCGACCCCCTTAAGCAAAATCAGCTTGAAAAGTGTGTTTAATTTTTTTTTTCTATGACATATGCAACACAGAGAAAAATGGATGTTCAAATGTAACATCTAGATGTTCAGGATTAACATATTTTATGTTTAACCATAGGACA
>JAAAKG020138316.1:0-35122 GCA_010014905.2 Druon quercuslanigerum
CTACCTTTACCCTGCTTTTTGTCTCTCTAAAAATTTCCGACACTCTCTTTATTAATCCCTCTCTTATCCCCTTTTTCTGAACCAATATAATAACTTACAAAGTTATTATATTGGTTAAGGATTAAACTTTTTTTTTGCAAATTCACCTTTTTTTGCTATAGCAATTATTTTTTTAAACTGAAATTGCACTGTTCCACTTTTTGTTAAAAGTTAGTCGATTTTAAATAAAAGTTGAACTATCGGTTAAAAATAAAAATTTATTTATTTTATCCTAATTTCGACGTTTTGACAGAAAAGTATTTTCCTTGATTGAAAATTCAATTACTTAGTTGAGTATTAAACTACTTGGCTACAAATTTATTTTATTGCCTGAAGATTGATTTCTTTGGTTAAATATTTAAAATTGTTGGTGAAAATTCGTTTATTTTTTTGTGGAAAATGAATTTTTTTTAAATTTGAAATTTATCTATTCCATTTTCGGTTAAAAATTTATCTTTTTGAGTTAAAAATTAATATTTTTCGTTTAAAATCAACTTCTTGGTTCAATTGATTATTTTGGTGTTACAGTGGTGAACAGACCTTTATAAGTAATTATAATTTATTAATGTTATATTTTTTCTCGTTTGTGCAAATTTAATTTTTTGTTGTTGAAAACTCATCATCAGTTTGAAATTTATCCCTTTAGTTAAAAAATGAACTATTTTGTTAAACATTCGTATTTTTTATTGAATTCTACTGCACAAGTGAGCACACGTCTACTATTGGCGAGAAAATTCGAGTCCTCTGCCTACAATAATATGGCTAATAATATTGCAAATTCCAGATCTGTAAGCTACAACAATTTTCTTGAAATATTACTTTTTGGCTCATTAACCTACAACGTTAGTTTGTTTAAAATGATCCCTCTTTCATTTAGATACTAGTCCAGCGGACTGGAATTTTTTCGCCGATAGTAGGACAATATTAACACATCTTTTTTTTTTTTTTTTTTTTTTGAAAAAATAAGTTTGTGAATCTAACTTCCGGGATATTAAGAATTCATCTTTTCGGGTTGAAAATTCAACTATTTTGTAGGAAATTCTTTTTTTGGCTTGTGACTTGAATTTTTGGTTCAAAATTGATATTTTCGGTATGCAATTTTAATTGTTTTGTGGAAATACGTTTTTTTTTTTGTTTGAAAATTCGACTATCGTAACAGTATATTCAACTATTTTGGTAGAAAATTCGTTTTGTTGGTGGGGGATTAATTATCGAAACTTAAATTGTAACTATTCCATTTTTGGTTGAAAGCTCATCTTTTTTATTCGAAAACTATTCATCTTTCTTGACTAAAAACTAACTTTCTTGTTGAAAATTCATCTTTTTTATGCCTAATAGTCAACTATTTTTTAAGTATTCGTCTGTTTATCTTGCAAAATTAGACTATTTTGTTTAAAATTCGTATTTTTTTTTTAAATGAATGTACTTGGTTGAGTTCATACAAAACTACGGTCGTCAAAATAACCCAAACAGTGATAACGTAGTTCATTATATACGGCCTGTTAGCTTAGACAATATTAAAAAGATTAGTAGTGAGTAGCTCTGTACCAATGAACGCCATCAAAGCGTTGGCGTTCGTTTACAAAGGCCCCGTACTCGGCCTCCAGGTTTCTTCCTTTACCAGGGCGAAGGTAGATCTCACCTCGACCTTCGCGGCCCAAAGGCGGTCGAGCTTGACCTGTTGACCTTCGAAGATTCTCGCGTGAATTCTCTCATGACCGCGATGCGGGGGCGACTGCAACACAGTGTGTGGTTGTTTCACCAACGTGGACGAACAATAGAGAAAAGACACAAGAAGAGTGACTATCGACCTAAAAGGGGGTAAGAGCAGGGCCGTCACGGAGTTCTCTTTATTTAGCGTAAGGCAATAGTACGATTATTCCCTTTGTTCTGCGGGACCGAGCAGGGAGATAAGAGCCACCCATTTCCGTTGCACACTCGTGGTCGTATCAACATTAAAACCGTCATAGTGGCGTGAAAAGACAACGAATTCCATGGGTAACTTCCCACGAGACGTTTCTCGAAACATCCAACCGATCTCCGGTAGTCGTTCGAGGCTGACATCATTTCCTGTCGGTAAATTCGTGTACCCCCTTCCCTAACTACCTTTGAGTCTTTAATTGGTCCTTCGAGCCGGATTGTTCAACACAGCAATAAATTGAAACCTACTTAAAAATCAATTCCATCCCGCCGGAAGAGGTCACTCTTGCAAAAGTAATTCGGCAAAAGAATGGGCCCCAAACGAGAAAGCTCAGTGACGTTTACGCAGGTCGCTGGGCCACTTTGGCTCTGAGGAATGGATGGAATTGCAAGATAAGAAAAACAACATCCTTCATCCATGCATCTGCCCTTCATCTACCTCTTCTGATGTCTTTGACTCCCCTTTTTTGCGACCATTCTCTTCTCTTTCTTTTTTCCCCATTCTACATTTGAGACATGGTGCAGAAAAGAGAGGCAGGTGTTTCTTTCGCGTAACTTCCGGCATACCATTTTTCGAGCGGTGCCTCGACGCGATAAAACTACACCATGCATTTGAGAGCTTTAGGTTTGGGCTCAGGCTCTATACTAGAAGCCAGAACACAACAACGAGTTTGAAGTCAAGAGCCCAGTAATCGGGCAGATCTATCTAAAAGGGATCTGGAAGAGGATCTCAGTGAGTCGATCTTGCGCAACAGAGAAACAGGCTCAACCGTAACGCGCTCCAGATACAATCGAATTACAATCGGATCAGCGATCGTGGTGCATGCTCTTATATGCCCTCTATCCTCATCGTGAAAGTTAATCGTGTCTTTACGTTTCTACGGCAAATAAAATCGGATCAATGAAAAAGACTCTAAACCATAAGGGGGGATGAAATCAGCAACGAGCAATTACCTTTTTCAGTTTATGTATCATGGTTCATCCATAAACTACTTTACTAATTTGTGGGTGGGTGGAAGGGGGGGGGGAAGTATGGTTATTTTTCCCATTTTTCCTCCTTTTTTCAATTAAATGCCAATTTAATTAATAGAACCCAATAAGGAAATCCAACTATTTTTGGTTAAAAGCTAATTTATTATAGTTAACAAGTGTACTATTAGGTTAACTATATTACAATATATACTATTCAAATTGCTAATATTAGGTTTAAAATTTAATTATTTTGGTTAAACATACATATCTTCATTTAAAAAATTCGAATTTTTGAGAAGAAAATCAATCCTGTTTGCTGAAAATTTATCTTTTTGGTAGAGGATTTAAATATTTTGTTAAAAATTTGTCTTTTTACGTTCTTATATTTAATCAAATCTCCACGTTTTGAGACCCCCTGAGTCAGAAAAAATGATTTTTACGAAGGTGTCTGTCTGTCTGTAGTCTGTATTCTGTAGGCACGATAACTTTCAAAAGATTGATCAGTTTGGATTCTGCCTTGGCACACTTTTTTAGGGCCAAAAAGAAAGAACGAGTTCATAAACTAGCTGTTTTGGATGAAAATTAAAAAAGTGAACGCATTTTCAAAATATTTGAGACTATTTTTTTTCAAGATTTAAAAAATCTATGTACGGCTATTTACAGTACCCGGAAACTCGAGCAATTTATCCCTATGACTTTTTTCGATAACATTAAAATTATCAGAGTTATAGCATTTTAAAAATCCAAAAAATCCAACCAAAATGAACATTTTAAACCAAACAGCGCATGATATGAAAAAAGTAAAGATAAAAAAACTTTGATTTTTGCAAACCCGACAAGATTATTATGACAACTTTTTGATTTTTGTCGAAAAGTCGAAAATGCAAATTTTTAATATACAAAATATAGTGAAAAAATTCCATTTTGCGGTCAAACTATGCAAGATCCGAAAAAAATGAATCAGCCAAAATTTCGCGCATTGAAAAGACCTACAAATTTGTCATTAATCACATTTCGATTGGATACATAGTTTTTGTTTTCAGTCGTAAAAAACAACATTATAAATAAAAAAATAAAGTTTTGGACAAACGACATAAGCTATGAAAAAACAGATAAAAGTTGCGCTTACAAAAAATATCGAAAAGTCATTCAAATTTTTCATGAAATTCTTTCGAAAAACGACACAAGGTTTGAACTAAAATTAACAGACTAAAGTTGTTCACCCTGAAAAGACCTATAAATTTATTATTAATAATTTTTAGATAGTACGATTAGATTTTATTTCAAACGTAAAAAATAATGTTATAAATTAAAAAATAAATGTTTGGAAAAACGACACAAGCGACGAACAAAACTAAAAGACAACAGCTGTTTAACTAAAAAATGACACAAGATACAATAATATTTTATGTAAAAACATTTTTCGCCTAAATTACATCTAAATTAAATATAAACAAATTAGATTTATGAAAAAACGAAAGAAGTTGCAGTATGTATGTTAATGGTTAAGTTCGTTAATCAGATATTTCCAACCAAAATTAAAATATTTAGAGCATTTTCGAAATTTGAAAAAATTGTTTCTTTAAATTTTAGAAATTTTTGTCACAGTTTCTTATAGATGGATAGAAGACTTGCAAATTATCCCAATAAATTTTCCAATTTCGATAAAAATTAGAAAAGTTATATACTTTTGAAAATGTTCAGAAAAATAGAAAAAAATAATTTTGTGATAGATTGGGAAATTTCAATTACATTCGTCACTAGATATCAAATATATTTAGAAACTATCTCAGTTAAATTTTTTGACCAGACAAAAATTCAAAAAGCTAGAGCTTTTTCAAAAATTGAATAAAAATTTTAAATGATTTTTATATTTTTTAAAAATTTTCTGTTATACGGCAAAAAGACTTGCATATTATCCTATTGACTGCTGGCAATTGTAAGACAGGGAACGCAGCTCTACTGTTGTGATACAAATTGCAGCAAGAAGAAATAAATAAAAAGCATCTTTTTAATTTAATCCTGGCTCAATTAAGCAAAGCCTGATTAAATATCGATAAAAAGAGTAACTGCCGTTCTCTTTATTATGGATCCAGGAAATTTGAGTCCACTTCTAATAAGGATAGCAGTGCAATCATATCCCTCTTTTGCTTTTTCTGTCTGTTTCCTCCCTTCCTCTATCTCTTCATACATTCAGCTTTCTGTCTCTCGTGCTGGCCCAGCAAAGTGAAAAATCTCTTTTGCAAGCTGGTACACGTTTCCGCTTCTCTTGTTCGCGCTTATATTTTAATATTTGAGTATGGGAGCAGCAGCTTCCGCGGAAAAAGCGTTGAAAGCGCCGCTAAAGGGGACTTTGAGCACGTAGCCAACAACAGAGCGCCGATTCGAAGGACTGGGTTGTTGGGACGAGGCGCGGGTAAAGTATTCGTAGATACACTGCCGAGCGCGTTTAATTCACAATTCATGTAAACGACGCCGCTGTTTTTAGCCGGGTGAGTCCGTGTTCCTGCCTTCTCTATAAACATCGGTTTCTACCTCGCGGTTTTAACGTTGAATTAGAGCAACATCGCATTGCATTCGTATCTCTCTGTTTTCGTTTCTACTGCCTAGGTTTATAAAGTACTTGTCAGGCTATTGTTCGCAGACTTTTTTTTAAGCTATGGAAAGTTAAATTTCCTCTATCGCTCACCTAAATTATCTACGGAATAAAAAAATGTTAACAAAGAAGTTCATGTTTTATACAAGTAGCTGAATGTTCTATTATATATGAATGAATTAAATTAAAAATTTCACTATTCAATTTGAAAATTCGTCGTTTAGGCTACAATGTCATCCCTTTTGGGATGAAATGTTCACTATTTAGTTAAAGTTGATATTTTTTAAATGAAAATTCACCTATTTGTGTAAAATTAGATCTTCTATGTTAAGTTTTATGTTTTTAAAATTTACATTTTAACTCAGAATAATGACATTTTTCATATTTTCGGGTTGAAAATTTAATTCTTTTACAGAAAAGTTGTCTTCTGACTTGAAAGTTCATCAATCAAGATGAACTTATGTTTTATTTTTTGACTAAAAAAAATTTCGATTTGGTTAAAATTTATTTTTTCGTCTTCAGAAAATAAATCATTTCAGTTGAAAATTCATCTCTTTGTTTAAAAATTAATCTATATTGTTGAAAATTAAATTGTTCACTGAAAATGATCTGTTTTAATTTAAAATGCCACTGTTTGTTTTAAAATTCTTTTCTTTGGGGAAAAATTTCATTTTTTTGATTGAAATATCAACCATCACATTTTTTGTTTAAAATTCAACTCTCTGGTTGAAAATGTAACTATTTTGTTCAAAATTAAATTTTTTTTTGTAATAATAACTATTTCCACGGTTGCGTTGGTACCACCGACCACCTTGCTTCAATGCCGCACCGCCGCTTATTCGCATTCGTGGCATCGGGGTATCGGTGCGCCTCCGATCAAAAATAGTCAAGTCGTCGCCGCCGGTCAAAAGTCTGTCCGTCATTCCAAACAAAAACAAAGGCAGATTCAAGCAAATCGCTGAATTTACAACAAAATATTAACAAAATAGTCAAATTTTCAACAAAACGGTTAAAATTTTAATTAAAAAAGCATTAAACTTCTACCAAAAATAGTTTAATTTACAATCAAATACAGCAAACTCTCGCTTTCAGTCAAGTGTCGGGGGTGGCCTTCAAATAACCTTGGACTGATTTCGGGGGAATCGAAACGTAAACAGTGAGGGCCGCCTGAGTCGTTTCCAATTGGAATATGTATACTTTTGGATAGAATATTTTGTAGAAGCCTGATACCAGTGTTTGATGTTAGAAATATTCTATCTAACTACTAACCAGTCTAATCGAAACTTTGTTTCAAATTTAAAGTAATATTTTGGGCTCGAAAGTTTACCTTTGTTCGAAATTCGTCCTTCTGCATTAAAAATTCATCTTTTAAGGTGGCAAAGATATATTTTTGGTTGCAAATACAACTATTTTGTCAAAAATTGACCTATGTTGTTAAAAAGTCGCCTGTTGCGGTGGAATTTTTAAAGATTTTGATGATAAATTCTCCTTTTGGATTGAAAATTTATCTTTTATGGTAGAAAAGTAATATTTTATCCGTTGAAATAAATAAATGAAATTGAAATTCTTATCTGAAATTGTTTTGTTTTGTTCATAAAAGATTCTATATTGAAAATATTACAACACGATAATGCTGGTCTTTGAGTATTATTAATCAGGGAAAATGATTGAATAAACTAATTATTATCATAAATTAATGCAAACGATTAAAAATGTAGAAAACGAAAAAAAATAAAACAATAATATCTGTATTTTTGGCGGTACTATTTTGTACTTTTAATATTTAGTAACATCCATTTTTGTGTTCAATGATATTCTGATTGACGTTTATCTGAAGAAATATCTTCAAATTGACATTAGTCATTTTGTAAAATTAACATCACTCACTCTCCATTAAAGAGTCCGACCTTATCCTGTCAAATGTGCGATAAATTATAGAGCATCTAATTTAAAAATTACACTATTTATTATGACGTTTTGACACAATCATTAGCCATAATTACATCCTCACTAGTAAAAACGCCACTACAAAGAAATGAAATTATACCAAAGGGATCTCGCTTTCAAAGCGCGTGAATCTTTCATTTCGAAGTCAATGAGTGCACAAAGTGAGACACGCTAGTGTTTTTTCTCCTCCTTAGAAGAGAGATAAAACGAAAGAGAAGCAGAATATCGAAATGAGGGCGACGAAGAAACGACGGGGTTTGTTGAGACAGTGGATGAGGGAATGTTATAGCTAAAGAGATTATAAGCGTTATGTTCCATTTTCTTTGGTTATACTCATCTCTTTCTCTCTACTCTTTTTAGCCGGACAGGTTTTTACACTCGACTCGGCTTGAGGTAATATCCATAATAAAGTTTCCCCTTCTACTGTCTCGAATTGCGCAAAGGCTGTTAAATAAAGCGGCTGTAGCAAAAAAGAAAACATTTCAGTTCAAATCGACGGTCGTGAAAATTAAGATAAAGCTCCGGTCGTACCGCGACACTGCAAACGCAACGTGGATAAATTACAATTTATGATTTTTTTTACGACCACTCCTCCGGTTCCGTCATATCTATTTCCGGTTTACTCAAGTGACGAAGTAACTCCTCACGATTTTTCCAATGTTGTTTTACTTAATTGACAGCCTTTCGTATTGTTATGAAATTTTTCTTTTCACGAACAAAAAATATAAGCTGTCTATCGGTACCAGCAGATTACTTCATTCATTGAAAAAATATTATTAAAATAAAGATATATGTTTTTATTTGAGACAGCTTCACAGCTTGTGAAATGGATATTATTCCGATTTCCTAAATTTATACAAATTTTGTTTTTATAAAGGACCCCGCATAATTTGCGTTAAAATCCGGTCCAGGTCAAATTTCCTGAAATTGCAATATCAATATTATATGCAATAATATAATTGCTGAACACCTCAGTTTATTAAAAAATCTGCACCGCATCTTAAACTTTCACATTTTCTCGTTCATATTTTTCTGTCCAGCCCCACCTATCTCGAAAACTTTTGATTTTTTGGACTAGTACCTATTATGATTTTTTGATCAGGAGGCTTTGAACTATATTATATTGCAATTTCAGACAATTTGACCGGGGCCGGATTTTAATGTAAATTGTGCGGGGTCCTTTGAGAAACAATTGTTGTTAAACTTCAGAAAAGCGCGATAATTAATTTTTAAATACCATAGGAGTTTTGCAGCAATTTAGATGGCTCACAGAAACATTTTCATAAAACATGAATTTGGCACATTTTCAGAATGTAAAGTTTCCAAATTCATGTTAACAGAAATTTTCTGGTTTCATTCATACCTTTACATCGAATTGGTTTTCATGATTTAAACAAAAAAATCGGTAAGCCAGTCCAATTTTTCTACGTGTTACTGCTTTCCTATTTGTTTTAAATATTTATCGTTTTTTGCATTTTTATTTTTTTATAAGAAGAATTCATTAATGTTCTGATGTCTGAAATATGCAGAAAGACAAGTATGTTAAGTTGACGTAACCACATGTTCCGATCGAGTTAAAACCTATTTCATAATTAAGGGCTCATTTAATGCTAATTTAATGCCCAATTGTCAATTTTAATGCTCCACTATTTTTTCAAAAAACCGCGGGTTACGCTACCTTAACGTTCAAATTTGGAGAGATCCTTGCTTAGTTCAGTTTTAGCAGTATATTTAAATTCAAACATTCTTTTGGGTCGAGTTTGAATTTGCGGCTGAAATGAATTTCAAAAGGTTTAATAAAATCACTCAACGCAGAAGGGATATATATGCTACTTTTTCTGCCCAATATTGGTCTATGCTATACGATAGGCTGCATATAAGTATTTTACAGCATTTAATGCTCTATAGCTTTCTAGGCTGCGGAGTAATAATCTGTGCTAGTTATGAATGTAATATAATTCTATAATTGAGGTGCACATAACGGATGTTTTATTATTCATCAATGAGTACATTTATCACCTAAAGATATACTCACCACGTCCCAAAGAATAACTGTTTCGGGGGTTGTCTCGCACTAGCTCTGTTACTAAATCAGTACCTTCGAAACGTAAACAGTCAGGGCCGACTGAATTGTTTTCAATTTAAATGCATTATATTGCGCAATATACTCGACTGAGTACTCGCGCCCTGCGGCCCTTCCAAAGCGAGAGGCACAACCGTCTCTCGCCCTGTCACCTAAGAAACTGCGTGAACTAAAACAATTGCAATCTTATTTTAAAATAAGATTCAATTAAATTTAAATTTATATCGCAAAGAATTTACTGCAAAAGGCATAATAACAGACAAATCACACTATAAATTTCCTCTACGTGCACTGACATATACAATATGCCAAAGAATGAATGCAACCCGGTCATTAAATCGAAAAAAGTACTTGAACGATAATGGAATCCACGATCCATTTGCACCAGTTGTTTCAATTTGTTTCGCACTTTTCGCCCTGAAAAGAAAATTCTTCTCGCCGAGACAGAGTCGGGACAAGTAGGGAGGGGCACGTGATACGAAAGAACGAATGAGAATCTCCTAAGAAAACTGCAAGGGGATCGACGATCTGCGCAATATCGGGAAAGCCTTCGCAAGCTCTGGCTACTCGTTTGTTTTTGTGTTTGCGCGCTATGAAATCGGGGAAACAGGATCTTCGTATCTCCGGCAGTAAATGCACGACTATCTAGGACTTTGGATGAGAATGTTGGGCGGGTAACGGAAGAGAGAGGAAGGGGTTTGGATTACGATGGCGATAGGAACGTCGGTGGTGGTGAAGGTGAACTTATAGAGGCCACTGATAGAACGCTAAGTGCATTTGGCCAGGTTCCAGGAGAACGACTGCTAGGGCTTTTTCGACGTAAAATCACTGAACCAGCCAACCCCATCCCTTGTAAAATCTCCACCCACAATGCCGTGGTGCATGCTGCCAAGAAACGATCGAACGTTGCCGAATGCATCGGGGAGAAAAGAGATTCGAGTCTTGTCTTATCTTATATATCGTAGGTACTTTCCTGGGACGAGGGTGCTCTTTTGCATGAAGATTTTCCTGTAATTCAGTTGGTATTCTATTCTATTGGAATTGTAGAGAGAAGATAGAAAAATGAGGATTCGTTTATTCAGGAGATAAAAGTGTTGTTTGCGAGCGTTTGTCTATGGTTCCAGGCTGTGGGTTGAAAAGTTACCAGTTGGGACTTTCAAAATTGAAGGCTTTTAGAACTCGCAGTTATAGCTGCGCATTAGATTTAGGTGACCTTAAAAGCTGCGCGGTAAGTTTCTGCGATGCAACAAGCTGCACGGGAGCGTCTTATACAGATTCATAGGTGCGCAATACGTTTGCATGCGCTTTTATCATCTCAATAGTGTTCTGTAACACTAAGGGGTGTTCTTTTACCGGCAAATATAATCCCACTAATATTTGTAAAAGAATCTGCTCCCGGCCTTTATTGAAAGGAGATTTGGACAGGAGTTGAAAAAAGCATGTTATTTAAAACTGATTCCCTTCTGCTTTCGAGTTTGGATGGAACACGTCGCAATTGAGAGGTCGTTTTGGCTAGACGACGTAAATACAGAGAATGGAAAATACGATGGAGCGAGAAAGAAATTGGAGAGCCTTTGACTGAATAAGCTTTCCCTCGCCCTCCTATGGTCTGCCTATGGCCCACAGCCACAATCCTGATCCGATTCCCTGCTGGTCCAACAAAAAGTCTCGTGAAAGTGATTCCAGGCACGCGCCTCTTCTCAAAGTCCAACTGGCTCATACTTTCGAACGTTCCACGGGTCTTCGTCGATTAATTCCATCGCCTCTGTCCGACTGAGCGAACTGCTCGACGAGATTGTTTTGCGAGGGCCCTAAAAGACCCTTCTCCTCTTCTACCCTCTTGATTTTGCGATATAGACGCCCGCAGGTGCCGTCTCTGATTGGACCTCAACTTCTTTAGCTGCTGGAATATTGACCCCTCTTTTGTGATTTCGAATTGTAGGTGCATGATGAATTTCGATATAAAAATGTGTAATTGTGTGGTTTCTTTGTGCAAGATAAGTTGGGATTTTCTGGAAGCTCAAATGTTAAAAAGTGGGAGTCCATTTGTCTTGTTTCTATTTATTAGCAATAATAGTCTGAGTAGATAGGAAAATTGAAAAAAATATCAATTTCCAGCTTCAATATCGATGGGTGGATATTCATCACTTGTGCTCAGTTTCCGTGCGAAATCTTTTTATTTGTTTTACCGATTTTCGACAAATAAATGCAACGCACTCTCATATAAACCCGAATTTGGATACCACCCAGACAGAATAAATCCAGTAAATTCACTCACATCCAGCATAGTCTATTCTTCCTCTCGTGTGGAAATTTAATCAATTATGTACTTCAGCATAAAGTAAATATTATTTTCAATAAAGTACTTTCAACTCGAAAATACACCAATTTTAAATAATTCTAAAAAATAAAGATAAATTAAAATCAAAATCATAATTATTGAAAAACAATAAATGTGGAATTTCGTAATGAGTTCATAAGAGTAAGTTAGATATTAATTTCGTAACTTGAAGCGTAACAATTTTACGACAGTAGTAGACTAAGTAATTCAATCATTGTCTTCCATTCAATTGTAAATTCTCGTATGTGGATTTACCATTTGATCAACTCGACCCCTCATCAATATTCCAAGTTTCAAGCTGCAAAAAAATGACATGATGACGGTCTCAATTTCCTTTATGATTACTGTGTTTAATATGAGCATGTGAGGTACTATCGATCAAAAGTAATCAATAGCATTAAAGCAGAGAATAAAAGAAAAAAAGAACTGGAAATGAGAATAAAATTTTACAAAATGCTAAAGCATCACAAGCAATTCTTTATAATTATTCTTTATCCCGTGATTTATTTTTAATTCTTATTATTTTTAATTCATTATTATCAATTAAAATTTTGGTACCTAGAAGCATTATTTCATCTAATTCAAAGATACCCAAAATGAATTTATATCATTTCTACATATCCAGATGTCTTAACATACTTTGACAACTTTCTCTAGGAGAGTGCGTAACTAATTTCATTAGTCAGATTATACGATCGATAAGACTTAGCTTTCATGAGTCATAGTAGTTGTGAGTGTCAAGATAGAATTTATTAATACGGCTGGAATATATGTTACCCTCGGTCCTCAATTATTTGTATATCATTTCATTCACCCAGGTGCGAAGAAATTTCTAATTTGATTGTAAAATACTCTCTAGGCTAGAATCTAATATGCTGAGAAACATAATAAAAAATTTCAATTTGATGCCTCGATCAATGCAAGCTGCCAACCCTGGCACTCCAATTAATGAAACAACACGATTTTGGTAATTGCGGTTGGTACAATTGACCGCACAGTTACGGTCGTTCAATTCGTTCTGGCATAAGATTGCAGTGTTTGTTGGGATGCTTGAAAAAATCTGAGGTGAAGGCCAGTCACATTGTATTAAGGAAAAAGTTGGTCTTGAGCTAATCTCTGATGTCGGTCACAAAAAATAATATTTTAATAGACAATTCAAAGTCAGTTTAATCCAGTTTTATTTTAAAACTTTCAAAATAAAAATTATGTCTAATTTATAATGGTTATTTTTTTGTTACAAGTAAGCTTTGAGGACTGATTAATTCATTAACAGATGGATGTGAGTACAAAGCGGTGTAAATTAATGTAATATCGTCCAAAGAGATGACAAAACTGTATACACCAAATTATACACGCTAACGTAACGTATAGATTTGCGAAATAGAGTTCCTTGCCATATATAGGTGCGCTGTAGTGTACTAGGGTACATATATCTGCGCAGTAGTGTACTATGGAACATATATCTGCGCAGTAGCATTCGACGTTACTCTAGCCTGCTTATTAACAAGTTATTGTGCCTAAAACTGCAGAGAAGTTACTTTCACTTAATTTAATGCACGCTCATGATGAAATGAGTGAATTAAACTTGAGCAAGTTTTAATGCGAACATCAGTGACTGCAAACGACGAATTAATGTCCTTTTGCAATTCACTGCTCTGGATGCAGGTCTCATTATCTGGTGATCAAACCGTGCGAAAGACGAGACCGGTTTGGTTCGTCGAAATGAGACACGTGTTGCATCGTGTCCACCACTTAACATTCGCCGAGTGTATGGTTGTGTTGGAATTTTGTATATCTCTTCAACTTTCACCATGAGGCGAGATCGCAGTATCGACCGCAAAAGACCGTGTGAAAGGATTTCTTGCGACCTCTGCACAAAGTCGTGCGTCTCAACTGACGCTAAATTGTCTATACTCAAAGATAAAGAAATTTATCGATTTTCCAACCTTTTCTCTGAAATTGACGTGTGCATGTCGTAAATTAAAATGTCTCTGAATGAGGGTATGCATGCTTTGCTCCAGCCCGCCGCGCCGACTTTCATGTGCGTCAACCGTGATTTAAATTCATTGCCCAATGCTTACGCTCAAGCCAAAATAGTATAATTGTTCGCTGTCAATTTTTTATGCAGCAGATTCTGCCTATAAAAGTTGAAAGATTGTTGCTTTATAAATGTTTGCCAGTAAAAAATGTATATTACATCTGATCTTTATTTGAACTCGTTTGGTCCTATAAAGAAAATATAATTACTTAGTTTATGCCCAGAAACAATCTTGGAAGTTAATAGCAAGTATTAACGATTTTAGTTAAACCTAGATTAAGACCGTTTATATGAATACAAGGATAATTACGGCAAGGATTGGTATTTTAAGCCCGCAGCTTCAAAGTGAAGCCCGGCTTAAGTATCGATTCAGCCAATCAGCTACCGATAGTCGAGATTTAAGTGAAGCTTAAGTTTGAAGCTCCTAATAAAACATCATTATTTATGATAATATTTCATGATGGAATTCTTGTAAACATCTATCTAACAATTTTCCATCGCGAGATCTAGGAGGTTGTACATATTTATTAGAGATTTACCAGAGATTCATGCCTGAAGGCAATCTAGAATTTCGTGGAACGAAAGCTGAGGAAGTGAGCATGGATTTTATCGATGTGGTATTAACCAGCACGTATTCACCTATTTACTAAGCGACTCGTAGAGATTCTCTGTGCATGCCAATCGCGGGTCGTTCATCTCAGGATACTTACTCCGATAGGATCGAACGGATCGTACAGTAGGTTTCAAACCATGAACAGGATGTTCGGCTTATCCCTCCTTTACGTATCGAGAGATACAAATTATGCTTTTAACTTTCAACCATAAAAGCGGCATTCATAATTTAAAGGAACCCTAACAAGAGGCATCACGAGAGCGTATTGCAGACAGAACTCGCAATTCTTACAATTAATACAATAACGTGCGCTAACATAAATACTCTGATACTTCTTACCTCTCTTTCCAGTCAGTCATTTTCTTAAGGGAAAGTAAATTTTAGTAGAAAAAATAAGTTTCCAAGAGCAGATAATCAGTTTTAAGTCCATCCGACAAATCTCAATGTGTGATCTACTATTTCCAAGAATTAATAAACAGCTTCAACTAATAGCTTCATATACAATCTTTATTGTGTAATGATTCTCTCAAATTGTCATTCTTAGACTCTATTAATGAAATAGGATAAATTGCATGGCTTTTTAAAAACAATGACATCCAATCAATTGCAATCGTAAACAGTCTGTCATCCAGCAATTATAGACCTATATTTTTGTTCTGTTACGAAGAAAGAAAGGAGGGGTAAAAACTTGATGTATTCGAGTATTTTTCTGGTAATGTGAAGGTCTGCACGAAAAGGGCCCTGAGTGGTTCATGGTCACGGGAAACGAGGAGTGTACTCCTTGGCCTTGCACGATTCGTCGAGACTGACTTGTAGGGATATCGAAGAAAGGAAGGTGTCCTTCCACAGCCGTGACGTTCACTCTACTAGAACATAAAGAGTAAATACGATATAAAGTACTTCATTGTTCTCGAATGAAGCCTAATAATCTTGGTTAACAAAAGCCTACTTTTGATAGATAAACATACTGAATGATCTTGATATCTTCAGTCATTGCTAAAATGCACACTAATGTTGGTAAGATAAACGAACTTCAAGAGGGTTCAATATCCTCTTCATGTGTTTGCAATTTTAAATCACAGCAAGGAAAAAGGCAAAGGTATATATTAAAGGATAGTAAAGCGATGTCTTCTCCATGCTCATAATCGTCACATCGTGATCGGTATTCGCCTACGCTCAGCAGCTCAAGGTGAAAGAGCAGACAGAGACAGTGAAAGATAGATTGCGGGGGGCAAGACGACTCAGGGTAAAGAGAGAGGGGGGAGGGGGAGGTCTGCAAGTCGTACGTCACGCATGTACCCTTGACTTGACACAGCGGCCTGCATTTTACGTCTGGCTTAACAGACATAAAACACAGCGCAATGAGCTATCGGTTCTGTTTTCCTCGACTTCCAGACGACACGTCGCAAGGCAGTTATTCTCGTTTCCCTTGATCTCCATGCGCTAATCTTTAGGTTTGTGATGCCAATTCCGACCTACGACCACTTCTTGCACCTTGCGACCTGAACATCCTTAACCAATTAGCGTCTGATGAAAGTGATACAGAAGATCGATAATGAAGAAGTTCAGCTTGGGTAATGAATATGTTAAGCTTTGATGTTAATTAGAGGGATTAATCAAATGTCTTGAGATAAACGATGTCAACTAAGGCGTGAGCTGCATATCATGTATTGCTGTGGAGCCATATATCGTGAGTTGAATACCCGTCGTAAAGTTTGTGATGGGTGAATAGGAAATCTTGGTTTGAGTATCCATATAACATACTGTATGTGAGGGAATGCGAAACTTATGCTTCGTAACTCCTACAATCGTGGGTGAGTCTTTAAGATTAGGAGCTGCTCGTAAAAGTGACGGTAGTATCAATTACTAGCATCTTAAATTTATATTCAGTGAAATGCCTTCTCTAAATGATTCCTTAAATAGTAATCGTATTTAGAAGACCCCGAATGCGGAAAAAAACCTGTAGACAAATTGCTCAATAAACCAGGGCTGCAGCCAATAACTACATCTATAACTACAGACATAACTACAGAGCGAGAAAATTACGAGGTGATTAGAGGACATGACTGTCAATGATAATCTCCCTCCAACCGGATTGCCATCTCGCGACTTTCGAATTAGCATATAAATACCGGGGAGCGTAGGATCGGCATAAGTTTCTGGATAGGATTAGACCACCAGATCCGGGAGGTCATCTGGGTTGTCGGAAAGTTACCCATCTGCATGGCGCATAATTTACTCTCTTTTTAGTGTGAGTGAATCATGCGGGATGGTCGGTGATTCGGTTCTGAATTTCTGACCTGCTACGGTGGCCAGATATATTGAAATTCTAAAGGCGTGGCGAGTGAATTAGCTGTCCAAATCACCACTGAACATCGATGGCGATTTGTCACGCGCGACTCTGATTTATTCCTCACCGAAAAGCGTCAAAGGACCAACCCTCTCCAAAAAGGATTTAATGGAATTATTCATTGCTACCTGGTTCTACTTTTTTAGATCAAGATACGCCTCTTGTTCGATTGTTTGGCACAAGAAAGGGGAAGAGGAATCTTAAAAAGAATGAGAATCTTCAATAGGAGAGACCAGGGTTACAATTTATAATCTAGTCTTTATTATTCTATCTCGGGAAGTATCCGTTTTTCCAGTTTCTTAGAGTGCATTTCTGAAGCCAATCTTACGGTGACATTACGTGAGACGTGGCTATCTTTACTAGGCACGAAAAAACCAGTGGCTATCTTAAGACATTATTTTTATTTGAGTAAGGGGTTATGAAACGGGTAAGGTACCCAATTCTTTATGGTTGAGGCATAAATGCGAACCTTATGTGCCTGCGGATAATCGTCTGTCGCTGTTCCAGCGTTTTCGGATTTTTTAACCTTTCAGCTTGGATCTTATTCAGGAAACGATCAGATAACGATTCTTGGTATCTGCAGATAGGTTCTAAAGACATTTCTATATATAAAACGAACAATGCTATTGTGACTTTTTAAATACCCACAAATTGAAGAGCCTATTATCTTCAGTGGGTAGAATAGTTTCACATTTGTTGTTTTGATGCCTTATATTGAGATATCGTAGGTTGAGGTATGCAACATCATCGTCAGAATGTGCTTCGTAATCATTTGCATGTAGTGTATTATGTGATCAGAAATACTTATTACCTTATCCACATGAAGTATCTTAACGGTAATCTATAGCTTATGATAATACCTATCGTATCGACAAAACCTTGCAACATCAATTACACAAGTTGGGGATTGTATCTGAGTGTTTTCCTTGAACTTGAGGAAGTGGATATTATTCAACTTCTGTTCTATGTTAAGCGATCTGTTTCTATTCAGCTACTTAAGTATGGAATTCTGATTCTAATTGAATTGTCAGACATTCAGGCCGTGCCTTGTCGATATCAATTTTTTCTTCAGTTGATTTACTTCCACAACTATCCACATCTTGATTCAGATGACGTTTCTTCAAATATTTATTATTTTTCCTCTTCAAGCTGTCTATTATGGGACAGTTTTTTATTTGCGCAGTTTTATATCGTCTCGAGTGTTCCTATGGTCGTATTATTATCATAATAGACTTATTATTACTGTTCACGAAACACATAAAACATTCCTTTCTGGTATGACCCAACGCTTCTAGACCCTCCTCAGCTAGTCACTCATGTTTCGCCGAAAGTGACGAGGCAAAAGTAAAATAATGATCGAGCTTTGCGTGTAATGCAGGAGCGCGCATAGTATGCTCGATAATATGGTAATTCTTGAGACGATAAGATCATTTTTGTGGCACAGTGAGCATACTGGGAAACATAGATAGTGTGTGGTCAGGTTAGATTCCTGGTTCTCTGCGTGCGTGTACCGAGAAAGTACGCCACGTGATACTTTAATGCGACGAAGCCGACATAAGCCACGCACGAAGCTAAAACGTTATAATACACCGAGTACGTAATGTACGCACACGCCAGCCAATGCTTACAACTTCCACCGCGCATGTGCTCAACCATGTGTTACCTTACGAGGTATCTAACGCGTTAATTATACTTTTATCTCTACCCGATTATCGCGCCTAATCTATTTGACGCTGTACAAAGCGTTTATTCTGCGCCAAGTAGTATTAACACGACCTCCTCGAGCTTTGTAGACTCTGTAAAGTGTACTTCGATCACTTTTCCGGAACTTTTCTGCAAAAAGTTTCTAAACTGACAAGAGGATTGAAATATAATTCAACGAATCGCACCTGTCTTTAGGAACTATCCGATTATCGATTTTTTATTGCAATATAGCAGCTGTCTGTCACGCTTCGTGCATGGGGACAATATCACGTTGCTGTTCATTGGTGTTTCTCAA
The DNA here is from genome assembly GCA_010014905.2 of Druon quercuslanigerum. Classification (NCBI taxonomy): domain Eukaryota; kingdom Metazoa; phylum Arthropoda; class Insecta; order Hymenoptera; family Cynipidae; genus Druon; species Druon quercuslanigerum. The sequence continues at coordinate 18,899 of JAAAKG020138316.1, forward strand.
ACTGTGAGCAGTTCCCATGGTTTGCTTAGAGATCACTTATGAATAATATAATTTGTTCTCTATAATTAGAGTAGATATTAAGTATACTTTTTGGTACAATTTGTTCTGCTGGATAATGTTTGAAGAAGGTCATAGGTGACACCGAGAGTTTCAACAACTCGTTTTTCTTGGTTAAGAATGATTACGGTTTGAGCGAGCGATTTATTTTTTTCATGTAGCAATAGACATTGGAGAGGACTATCTCGAGTGAGACGGACGTGTGCCCTCGGTTAAATAAGCGAGGGAGAAAGACGTAAGAGGCAAAGCTTGCTCCGACAGCATTCCATCTCCTCGTCGGGTGTAGACTGTAGAGACGAGTACAAGTAACAAGCTTAAGGACCGCGACACACTGGAAAGTACATCCTTACTTAAGTACCTACCTACAAGCAATGCGAGAGAAAGAGATTGGAAATAACAAGGAGCCAAAAGAAAGAAACTTGTGTCTCTTGCGCTTAAGCTTCTTATTTTATCTCATACTGCGTTCTGGAGAAGCTGATGTCGAACTTCATGAAATGTCTCAGTTTTTTGAGTTGCAATTATTAAGGAAAGATTTGAATATTAAATAATTCATGAAGGTTTTTGAAAGTGTTATTTGACTTTTTTCTTGTTTTACAATAAATTTTGCACTTTAGATTATTGAATTTGGTGCCAAAGATGGGATTAAACCGTTAAGGGAAGTGATTATTTTATGTGCAGTTTATTGTTGACCTTCGTGGCGCCATTAAAGCTAGGAGCGACTCGTAAGCTGACTGACAACATATACCCCATAGATCTGTAAGTCAGAGAAAGCACAAGGCTTCAGTTTCAGCAGCCCACGCACTCCAGGATGGAAGCGAATGAGCAGCGTGGGCAGACACTAATGGGAAACTGCACTATCGACCAAACGTGGACGAATCGACGTTGATATTACCAGTGTACGTGCCATGTCGTACGTATTCCTTATAAAATGAGATTTCGATCTTGGCTATTAAATCGTTTAAACCCAACTTGACTTCCGTCCTCTCTTCTCTCCTTACCTCGTTACATGCCGTAAAATCTTTACGGCCATATACGCCATTCTACAACGTGATGGGTTGTCCGACAGGGTACAATTGCAAAAACATTTGTCTTTTTACAACACTCTGATGCATACCTTTTTTGTTACTTCCACTTTCAACCACTTTTTCAATACTTCAGCGTTAAGTACTACTTTATACTACTTTCACAACTGGTACAAAAGTCGTACAATGTACTGTTTTTCAGAAATCTTCAAGATTTATCTTAATCCTGATTGTTGATTGATGGGTCTTGAGCTTATCTCGCTAATAGGGAAGTAGCTGGGCACGCACACTATCCATTCCTTAAGTGACAATTAGCAGGAGTTAAGTGGGTGTAAAATCACATGTAAACAGTGCTTCAAAGTCGGTCGCGGCCACGAGGTTTACTCGAGTTCTCGTTTCTCTTTTTGGTCCTCGGTGACGAAGCACCAGCTAGAATAGCGCAAGGAGGAGCCTAATCCCTCATGCAGAGCCGAATACCTCAATACTCGGTCTTCATTGCCAACTACTGCTCCTAAGTTATTGCCAAGATTCTACGAAATCCGTGTTAATTCTTGATCAATTAGAGACGCCATTTACAACCTATGCTTTGTGCAGTATCTTCTGCTGACATGATCTCATTTCATTAAAATCGAATTGGAAATTATTTGGATTAGCGGAAATTCTGGATTACCTGACAATAATTGGTTTCGACTTTTGAGATCAATGCACCGAGGCTGACAAGGGTGAAGGCGTGCATGACAGGATGTCATCGGTGAGCAAGCATTGAACAAATTACTCTCGGCACAGAGCCAGCGGCGCTAAATTCAGAGTAAACAAAGTGCCGAACAAACAAACAAAACAGATAGGCTAATCCCTTTCGAATTCTAATTAACGCGAATCGTTTAATTTGCACTAACGCCCACCCGCTTCGTTGTCCAGGTGCTGGTGGAGTGAACTGGAAATGAAATGGGATAGCGACGTGCATGCACATGCGATTCAACGAGAAAAACTGTCGTGTAGGGCAGTTACTGTCTTCTCTATCAATTAATAGAAGAGCAATTTACTTTCATAAAAAGCAGGTGCATTCGACTGTGCTGTTTATTCTTATTCTGATACTGATAATAACCTTGCTGATAGAAGACATTCTCACAAGCGGTGAAAGAAATGTGCAGGAACCGTAATGATGACTATGTTCTGCGAATTTATACTGCCCTGGTACCAAAGTATAAGAAGAACTGGCACAGCACGGTGTCAGTAGTAAATTTCCTTTTTGAACTTTTAATTGTCCTACTTTTGACCAGGACCAAAGTTATATCAGGTTTATCTTTAGATTTAGTGCCGTGACATCGATAAGAGGAGGATCAGCTCGGTCGATAATTAAGGGAACGACACATTGTTATTCCCATGATAATCCTACCCACACGCCATTCGGGGCAACTCGCAGTGTGTTTAATCAAGTTTTCCGCGTTGCGAGCAGATACATTGAAAGCCCGTCAATCTCACTCGGGTGATGCTGATTTACTGCTTTTGCACGCTCATCACGCCCCGATCAAGGTTGAAGAGAAAAAGATTCGATGAGCGAACACACGTCTGCGATGGTGTCGATCACTGTGATCGCGGTCCGATCGGGCACTTTTTACGACAAGGGAAAGCCAAGGTGCAACTTCAGTACTTAACATGGTGTTCGACTGGCAACCGTAAATCGGTATCAAAATTGAGGAATGCTTTCATAAGAAATTAGATGGAAACTAGATTTTGATTTGACTGGCATTCACTGAGAAAAACGAGTTTTCTAGTATAGGAAACGTGTTTTTTTCCTCGTCCTTTTGTAAATCGTTGGCTGAAAAAGCCTCTAGGGAAGAGATATACGGAAGGGACTAGCATCATCATGCTCACAGTTCTCTGACCTCGTATTAAAGCCACCTGTGGAGTGTTGAGGAAGAAATCGGGAGGGCCATCGATAGAAAACCTGCTTTGAAGAGTGAGGTCCCTCGGAGACTGACTGCTTTTTGTCAGCCCACGTACACGTCACGTTAAGAAGCTTGCACGGAATCGGATTCTAGCCGGTTTAAACGCCCCAACTCGATATACGACTGTGTATATGACCGCACTGATTTCAGGATGACGGAGCAATCGACCTTTTATTGAGGGACTAAAATCCTCATAATCCAGGAACTTCCATAAAGCTAAAGGAAAATAAATTTCCAAAAGTCCAGTCGCTGATCACATTTAAACATGTATAAAAATATCCTTTTAAATAAATGATAAATCCAAATTATAAAAGCACAGATAGATATGTCAGGGATGAGTGTCTGTAGGTTCACTCGCTCAAAAATAATAAATTATCTCATATGGACCTACCCTCTTGTTTATCCGATTAGGACATTTATTTATTTAAAATTTTTTGGTCTCTTCAAGCTCCACCTTTATATTCCTAATGTAGGAATGAGAAATTACAGGTATTTTGATTTTTAAAAAAATGAAGTTGACCGTTACAGATTTTAAAATTAGGAAAAAAGTCAAAGTTAAATAAGAGAGTTCCTATCTTAGAAGAAGGGATTCCTTGACGAATCTTTAAAAGTTTAACGTTTAAAGATAGTCCTAAATTCCAAGAATATATAAGATTCTAAGGTGCCGGCTGGCAGGACATGATCCGGAAAGTCAAAGAAATTCCTCTAGTTTCCAAGGTGGTGGAGCAGAAGCTTTCCTTTTTGATTTTCCGCATTGTAGCTATCGGTCGGAGTTAAAGGAAAAGGACCCTTGTCCGTTGCAAAGGGTCCTTCAGCGATAAATCTCGCATTGTGTTAACAGGCTGCTCTTAGGTAACACGGAACGTCGCTTCCTTCTTCTTCTTTGTGTCACGTCCGCAAGAAAAAGACGTGCTAAGGATGCATTTCGGGAAGACACACGATTTCGTAGACTGTTAAAAATAGTATTAAATTTAAAATACCAATGTATATTAAAATAAATGTGTCAATCATATTAAATTGACATTAAAAACGTGATATATCAAGTTACATTTGCATTCTTGGTAATCACTCAGACAATTTCATTTTACATAAAAAATCAAAATAAGTTTAGCAGTAATTTTCGATTCCTAATAATAAAACATGCTACCTTCTTCCAGTTATCCAAAAATAAAAGTGCGGATTGTAAGTCGAAATGTTAATTTAAACAAATAAACAACATTTCAACTACCGTTTATGCAAATGGCTTCATATACATTTGTATTCAATTAAGTACAGATTTTTCTGACAGAGTATTCTAAATATCCAAATAACTACTTCTATTTCTATTTTTTAATTATAAAAAAATGTTTTAGATTGAATCCATTTCAAATCAGGCTGGTTCTACGCGTTAAATAACAGAAAAGTAACGACAAAGTAGGTTTTTTAGAATTTTTTTTTATAAAATTTTGAATTAATAAGTTTAAAAAAATTCTTAACATAAATTATAAGATGTAATTGGTTAGAAAACTTTTTTATTTAATTTCTTGTACAAACTGCTATACAATTTCTATAAAATTTCGATTTCAAAATTCTAATCGTCATAACCATCTGTCTCTTTTGCTATTAAAATATTGTAGTTAAAAGTTAAATGATAAATAAATTACTAAGCATATCGTTGGATACCAAATTTTATCAAATTAATCTTAAAATATCAACTTTTTGTGCGAATCGGATTTTACAACAGAAAAGTGCACTTTGGCAACGAAATTTCATATGAAAGCGATTCCTTTGCACGTAATTTTTTAATAAATATTAAAAGATGTTAAACCGTATTATACATACGATAACGTACGGCTGCTGATGACCGTCTGCATGGATGAGGTTACTATCCTCTAGCTTCTATTTATAATTTATTGATCTTAAGATGTGATCAAAGTAAGTCAATTAGAAAGGAAAAAATCACAAGTAATTAGAATTATTTAATTCACTACTGATTGTTATTCATGACTTTTTCAATCTTCATCTAACTCCTAACCTCAGATCTACTTCCCAGATTTCAAGCACGAGCCTTTGATTTGAATTAAAAATTTTTAGATGTGGCGCAATCAATTCCATTGACAAAATTTCCTTGAAAATTATCCTTACGAATAAAATATTGAAGCAGGGATTCATCGTGGATCAGATGGTATCGCGATTATCTTGCGTTCCAACACTGCAGCCTTGGTAGCCTCGCTGGTGCGGGTTTGATTCTCAGAGCAGGAAGCGAGGCTGGATGTGTTTGCAGAAAACTTCGCTTCCGTTCCTTGGCATACTACCCCACAGATATCCTACAGTTTATAATTAACCCTATAGTACAGTCGCTAATGACCCTGGCAGTTGATGTGACTATAAACATTCATTTAATAAAAAAAATGTTGGTGTTTCGATGCAGGTATTTCTTCTGAATTTGAATGACCACCCTGCAGTTTCCTTTCGTATTTTTTAAACATATTGTCTGTCGACCTTCTGGCGTAAATTAAATGGTTATCGTTACAAACATTCTTGAATCATGATTTTCTTGGCTTTGAAGAACGAGGAGAAGAGCAAGGAGACTCATTAGCAGCAGAAAGTTGACAGAACAATGCTGTATCCCGGTTTCTTCCTCTTCTTCAGTCTTTTTCGCCTCTCTGTTTCTCTTTGCACAATGCACGCGGCCTTGCCAGCAAGGAGTGACCAAGAATCGAGACCAGGTGCACCTCTTCTTTTTTAAAAGCGCTTAGCTATCTTTCTCTGTAGTTGTTACTCATAAAAATGGCCTTTGTCTCATCGAGCAAACTCGCAAGCTCTGCTTCAAGCATCTTAAGTGTTCCATAAATCGTTCTAAGAGGCTTTCATAAAACGTCACATCGAAGAATTCATTGGCAGATTCACTGTGCTCTGCAAAAGAGGCCGCATTGGTTCTTAAATTTAATTCCATGGTATTTTGCATAATCACATAGTCCACTCGTTGAGGCCAACGAACCCTCTTGATTGTGTCATTTATTCTTTATGATTTATTATTCAAAGATCGGCCATTGTTTTGCAATATCAATTTTCTTTTAAAACGCTGTACCTTGACAGTATAACAAGAAGATTCCAATCTTAAGGGCTCTAAAGTGAAAAGAAATTTATTCTGGATGGGTTCTTTAAAAGTCAACTTTTTTCGATATAGAAAATCAACTGTCCAGGTGGAAAAACTATACATAGTGGAGAATATTACATATAATTTCCATTTGTTTTACACATTTTTTTACAGAAAATATAATTGTTGTGTCTGGATGTGGTGTTAAACATTTCTTAATTTTGACAGAAAATTCTTCCTTACAGATTTAAAGTTCATCTGTTATTTTTTTCGAAAACTCAATTTCTTGGTGGAAAATTTGTTCCACTGGTTTGATTAAAATTGATCTGTCATAATATGAAAGTTTTTCTTTTTAGTTGAAATAAATAGATAAATTATCAATCTTTAATTTTAATCTGAAGTTTGTTTTGTTCTAGTTACAGAAGATCTTATGTTAACAACGTTAAAGGATTAAAATGCTGGACTTTGAACATTACTGCGGCGAAAAAATTATATATAGTTTATATAGAGTGTGAAGTTTTATATATAAACTATATATAATATTTTCGCCTGGGTAATGGTCAGTGAAAATAACAAAATTGGTCCGGAAGAAGTGAGGAAATTTTAAAAATGAAGTGCTGCGGCCACCTTGAAATTGTTCTTACGCTGTTTTCCTCTGAAAATGATAAAACAAGTGCTACTTGAAAGCAAATAATTGCAGAATGTAAAAAGTAGGACGATTGTTCTAAACACACACCTTGCAATTTATGAAATGTCTCTTGACTAGAATGAATAAAGTGAAAAATAGAGTTGGGGCTAAAGCCGAAAGAAATAATAAGTTGAACGGCAAAGCCTGGTGCTAATTTATTAGCACTTCGAGACACGAGTCATTGTCGGCGTTAGCTTCAGAGTTCGGACAAGCGAACAACCAAAGCGCATTAGTCACTCGTCTCATAATTTGTTCACTTCTATATTTATACACATCGAGCTGTGCTAACCTCGTGAGATGTAAAGACACCCGCGAATAATATAAAGCGTTTGCTCGCCACCTTTCTGTAGTGACAATGAACAACGTTGGGTAGCGCTCGACAAACATCGTGAAACCAAAATAAATTCAGATCGCTTAACACGACCCTTGAAAGCTATTCAGAAGCGTCAACAACTCCCATGCCTATCACCTCCTCCGACATTTCGCAAATTCCAGAACAGATTCATCATTCAGGGCGACCAATCTGAATCGGAAAATATTCAATTGGATTGGTTCAAACTGAAGAGTCCAACTTTGGCGGTAGATACGAGTTTAGGCTGATTTTATATTAGAGAGGTTCTTAAGACTTGGGGTCATTTTGAACGTATGTGGTGGTAGTTTTAAGTACTAAATGAAAAAGTTTCATATTCAAGCAATATCAACTTGGGAGTGATTTATTTGGAGATTTCTAAGTTGGAAGCGATCCAAAATACGAATAGATTCAGCATTCATAGCTTTTCCAGCTTTAGAGGCAATTCTAACTTTGAGAGCAATTCTAACAAGGAGGGTTCTAGTTTTCACACAATTCTAACTTTTTTATTGCAAAATGGTTATAGCTTCAAAGGGGGTTCTATATTTGAGAACGATTCTACTCTCTAAATCTGACTCAGCGATAAGTATACCGCTAATTCAAATCAGCGTATATATGCTGCTAAACATCGAAATGTAGCTGCTGATCAGTGAAGTTTCACTGGCTAATAGCTAAATTTCGCTGATTTGCCAGCGTATATACGCTGCTTTGAATTAGCGGTATACTTATCGCTGGTTCAGATTTAGAGAGTAACTTTGGAGATGGTTACTGCCACATTACATGTTCTGTCTTTAAAAAGTTTTTTTGAGGGATTTAACGTTAGGTTAGGGGATATTCTAATTTCTTAGGGGGTTTTAGATTTGGAGGAGGTTTCATCATTGATGTGTTTAGGGGGAGCTTCGAAACTAAGGATGGAATTTCAGGGCTATTCTAACTTTCAAAGCGGTGCATGCCGTGGGTAGAGCAGACCCTATTTTGAAGTGTCATTAAAAATTTGGGACTGTTATCGTTTTAGGGGATTTTAAGGATGTACAGTACGTACAGCCAATCTCAAAAGTCGCTAATCTTTAAAATCATTTGTAAAATAAAAAAATAAATTTAATCGGCTATTGATTTCCGGAAATCTTAACGGAAGCTTCTGAGCGTATTTTAGAAAAAATAATTCAGGTTAAAGTTGTTAAGTTAACAGTAGTTATTTCGAGTTTTAGAGTTTGCGTTCTCCTCAGGGAAAGGTTACAATTCTTATTTATTTCTGATGATCAAGACCTCATTTTATTCTTTGAAGGATTCTATACAATCCTATTGGGGTGGCTTTAGTTCTATTAGGGTGGATTTAGGGAATCCTTCGAAGAGTGAAAGGAGGCCTTGATCACTAGGATTAAATAAAAATTGTAACTTTTACCTAAGGAGAAAGACAAAACTAAAACTTTAAATGATTACTGTTAAATAAACAATTGTAAAGTCAATTAGTTTTTTTCGGGAGTGTGCTTCGAAGCCTCCATAAATATTTACAGAAATTATCAATAGATCTTTTTTTGTCGATTTCATAAATCATTTTAAACATAGGCAACTTTCGAGTTTGATTGTACGTAGTGTACATCCTTAAGAATGTGGTTAGATTTTACAGTAATATAGTTCTAATTTACAAATAGTTATAACTATAGGGGAGTGGGGTATAACGTTGGGGAGGATCTAACTTTAGGATCATTTAATATTTTCATAAATTTTGAGGATATGCGTATTAGACAAAATTCTAACTTATGTAGAAGTTCTAATTTTACGGACATAACTTTAGGCTCTACATTGACACATCTAGCAGGGATCATAGCGGTACGGCAGTTCAATTTTATTTGAAAAAAGGAAATTAAAAGTGGATTTCATACATTAATAAAAACTCTTTATATTCTGATAGAAATACAACAATAAAAGATTCAAGAACTTCAAAGATTGTAAATTAAATGAACAGCCGAATTGAAAAATCTTCATGTGTGGCTTTAAAAAAATTTATTTTTATCAGTACTTAGATTTTGATTCCTTATTTTTCTCGATTTTTTCAACTTAAATGCAAAAACTGAATCGATAGAACCCAAAAAGAAAATTCAGCTTTTTATGGTTTATCAGTTTATTATTATTTTTACGGTAAGAATTCATATTTTTTTATTATCAGTTATATTATTTTAGTGAAAAGTTAATTATTTGATGGAAGGTTTAATTATTTTGTTGAAAATTAACCAATTTTGTTTAACAGCGATCCTTTTTTGTTGAAAATTCAACTATTTTCGTAAAAACAGTTATTTGATTGAAAATTAATTTTTTTTTGTCGCAATTTTATATATTGAAAACATTAGAAAAAAATGAAAATTCAACTGTTTTGTAGAAAATCTAACAATTTTGTTGATGTTTTTTCTTTCTTGACTGAAAAAGTTTTTTTTATTGAGAAATCAACTAAAATTCGTCTTTTTGGATTGAAAATTCGTATTTTGGTTGAAAAATTTATTTTTCCTTACTGAAAGTTCTTTCGTGGTTGGAAAATCAACTATTTTGTTAGAAATTTGTCTTTTTTGGATAAATTAAACTATTTATAATTTAAATATTAATTATTTTGTAATTGGTTTAAACTGTAATTCTTTTGTTAAAAAATCAACAATTTTATTAAAAATTCGTCGTTTTTGGTTGCAATTCAATTGTTTTGTAGAAATTCGTCTTTTTTACTTGAAAATTAATCATTGTAATAAGAAAAATCAGCTATTTTTTTGTGAATTTATCTGTTTGTTATTTAAGATTAAAGTGTTTTTTTTCAAATATCAGATATTACATTTTTCGCTGAGAATTCATCTAAATAAATCTAAATAATTTAATAATAATAATAATAATATTAATAATAATAACCTTATAAAGAGGGCGGATAAGGGAAAGTTAAGGTTACCAATATTGATTCTAAGCGGTTTAGGGGGGGGGGGGGGTATAATTTTTAGACAGAAGATGTACATATATAGGTTCAAAATCAGCTTTGCAAGCGGTTCCGTTAAATTTGAGGTTCTGAATTATTTTGGTTTAATCGTAACTTCAGTGAGGTTACAGATTTAGAGAAGGTTCTCTCTTGAAGTGAATTAGAACGGTTTCTATATAAGAGGAGGTTCCAAAATTGTTTTTTTTAGTGCGGTTCAAACCTTATGGTAAGTTCAGCTTTTCCTGAGGTTCTTAATTCAATTTTGTTTCTCAGCATTGAAGGTGATACAACCGTTTTTCCGGTCCAATTAATTACGAAGTCTTCTTGATAGCCCCTGAAGCATATTTAAGACTGATTTGAAACATTTCTTTGGATTTCCTGGGTACGTATAGAACGAGTCGGACAGGTTGTAATTTACAAGTTTGATACCAATTTTACTATGTGGCATGTCTAATTGAAGTTTATGATCCTGCCCCTTTCTTTCAAATTTCCTGATCAAACTGCAAAATCATGAGAAACAGGGAGGTATCGCGACAGTTATGGCCATTTGGCCACCCTTCTCGCGTGAGTCACTCGAAAAAAGAAAGTCGCGACACGCAATCGCCCTTTCATTCTACGTATTTAAACGACTCTGCTTTATGCCCTTATTTCCGAGAATTATGTTTTAATTTCACAATATCACCCCCTGATCTCTGACCTAACGACACGTTCTTCTGTACGTATTTTTTGCATTTCCCTCCGTCCGAATGCACGAAAAAGATATCCATTAATTCCCAGCTCTTTAAGGGCGAGTCTAATCTTTCAAAATAAAAGTAGTTGCTGTAATTTGTACTTTTTGCAGAAGGTATTCGCAGAATGGTACGGAAATCGTGTTAAGTTTCTGTGTAACGTGATGTTAAAATTGTCGAATGCAATTTGCCATCACGAATTGGAGATTTGCATGTCTGGAAAAATGGAGAATTGTTATGTTTCGGCCAATGAGATGATATGTTACGTTTGCTTTCTACTTATTTTTAAAGGTAGAAAGATGATTGATGAGAAAAGTGATTTTCATGCACATTTTGCAGTAAGGAAAAGGTTAGATCAGTTTTGGCTGTTTCAAACAATGCGGATTTGACGACTGGCAAATCGAAATTCTTTTAAAACAGTAGAAATGGGGTAATTCTTTACGAAAATAAACTATATTATAAATAAAATCAATGTAGATATCATATTTAATTCAGCATTAATAAAATATTTTAGATACCTAAGATTTCCAACACAAGATTTTCAACACAAAAAGAAGAATTTTTATAAAGAAAAAAAAAAAAATTTCTAACTTGCATTAACAAACAAATATTTAAACTTTCAAGCAAAAGAGACGACTTTGCAACAAAATAGTTGAAATTTTATACAAATAGTGTGAGTGAGCGCAAAGTTTCCCCTACTCAGAGGTTGAGAAGACCCCCAAAATTTCAAAAATAGAAAACACCAATAATTATAAAATCATTCTTCATTGTATTTTTTGTGTAAAATGAACCTTAGATAAGTAAAGTTACGTGTTTTCTTGATTTTATAGCAAAAATACAATGAAAAATGATTTTATAATTATAATAGTATTTCTTATTTTTTTGGGGTGGGTCTTCTCAACCTATAAATAGGGGTAATTTTTTGAAATTTCCAAACAACGAAAAGCGATGATCACTTTGATTTTCAATGACGAGTAATTTTATACCTGTAACATATTTTTATATTTTTTCCCAGGTCGCTAGCGAGGTCCAAAATAGCCTATTTATTTTTAATCTATTTTGTTTTGGTGAATTTTCAACGAAGAAAGTAGACTTTTTAAACATATATTATAAATTATTTGATCCAAACGAACAAATTTTTAACAAAACAGTAGAGTTTTCGACCAAAAAAGACGACTTTAATAAAACAGAGTTTTCAGCCAAAAAAGGTGACTTTAACAAAATAGTTAAGTTTTGAAAACAAAATTAAACTTTTAACAAAATGGTTTAGGTTTTTACCAAATAGCTGGATTTTTAACCCACATACATGAATTTTTAACAGCAAACGTGCATTTATAACGAAATAGTTGAATTCGCAAAAAAATAGGAAAGTTTTCAACCAAAAATAAAATAGTTACATTTTCAGTTAAAAAAATAACTTTCAAAAAAAACTTTTCAAGAAGTTTATTAGAACCAAAAATGACGAATTAAAAAAAAATTTCCATCAAGTAGTTAAATTTTTGGATAACAAATTTATTGGAAACAGAAAAAACAAATTTTCAATAAAATACTTCAATTTTCAACCAGAGGTGAATCTTACAAAAATTAATTTTCAACCAAGAAAGATCAGTTTTTAATCAAAAAGATGAATTTTCCACCAATAATATGAATGTTCTACAAAAAAAAAACTCAACCAAGTACATGAATTTTCAATACAATTGTTATATTATGAAGCCATAAAGCCGAGTTCTAAACAAACAATGTATTAATTGACTTTTAAACCAAAAAAATATTTTAATTTTAAATGAAACCCCGTTGAATTCAATCACAAAGGCGAATTTTTAACAAAATAGTTGAATCCATAAACAACACAGATTAATTATCATCCGAATGGTTACATGTTGAAACAAAAAAGATGAATTTTCAACCAAGAAGATAAATTTTGTACTAATTGTAACGAATTTTCAACAGAATACATGAATTTACATGACCAATTTTTCAACAAAAAATGAAGTAAAAAAATGAAACTAAAATGACGAATCTTCAATAAAAAGATTTATTTTCAACAGAAGAGTTAAACATTCAAATAAAATAGTTTAGTTTCCAGTCAAGAAGATGATTTTTTAATAAAGAAGAATAATGTTGTACCAAAAATAGAAATTTTAAATCAAATAGTAGAATTTTCAACACAATATTTGAACTTTTAACTAAAAAAGATAAATTTTCAACAAAAAATGGAATAGTTAAACTTCCAGTTAAATAAATTATTTTTTAACAAAAAAGAAAATGAATTTATAACAAAATATTTAAACCAAAGGGATGATTCCTCAACCAAAGAAATGGATTTTTACCAAAGCAGATCATCTTTTAATCAAGTGGTTCAATTTTTGACTAAAAAGATGACTTCAGCAAAATAATTGCATTTTCAACTGAAGAGTAGAATTTACTGAACGGAGCTCTGAATCGAAAATATAATATTGAGACAATAAAAAAATGAATACTCAAAAAAATGTTTGGTTCGATTAACCAGAATTCTGGTTGATTTATTCAGAAATTTTGTTAAGTGAACTTAAAACTAGAAATAGTTGTATTTTCTTATTGAGTTCTATCAATTCAGTTCGCATTTAAGCAAAAAAATGGGTAAAAGGAGAAGCTTCTTCAAAACTGGGGTAAACACAAGAATGCATTAAAAATAGGGAAAAGAGGAGAAAGAGCGTGAAGTCTAAAATATGAAAGCGATTTTCAAACTTATTACATTGTTACTGAATTTTTCCGTGGCAAGGACATCTTTTGCAAATGTTACAAAGTCTGTTAATATTTATCATCAGAAAACGTTCTAAATGTTATTTAAGTTCGTAACGTTACATCCACTAAGCCCCTCGCCCCTTAAATCGATAAAATAGTTTATGGATAGCTCCTAAAATTCAGTGATTAAATAAGAAGTACTGAATGGGCTAGTTTAAATTATAGAACTAAAAATATCACTTTTCTCGTAACCTTGTCTTCCCAGGTGTCGAATAATTAATGAAAATAGCAACATTTTCAATTGGATCACGCAACTGAGCCGCGAAAAGTGCCATGTATCGTACGAAAACACGCAACCTAATTTGACCTTCTCTTTTCTATCTTCCATTTTCCTTCTCCCTTCCTCTTGTTAAACTAACTTAATAATCGCGAACACGCCCTCATTTAACCACGATATCAATGCTTCTGAGGCACGCACCTCGAAACCCGAGATAGTCCGCCTTTTTATCATGCGCCAAATCCTTGTATAACCAAAATCACAAAATCAAAGGATAATGTTGCATTCCCAAGGTGGATGCAGTTCAGGGAAATAAGGAAATAAGTCAGGGAATTTTGTTAGTCAGAAAATGTCATAAAAAATGTAGTGATTTTCAATAAAAATTGCAAAATTTAGGGCATTTTTATACGAAGCACTTTAAGCAACTGTCAAGAATAATCAGGGTCAGTTTTAGTCACTTTTTTTTTATCTTAAAACATTTTTTAGTTACATTTTTAATAGAAAGTCGCTATAATCACTGTTTACAATAAAAATATCACTTCAGTCACTTTTCTTTCAACAAACTACCATATGGGATTAATTTAACAAGTGCTATTTCTGAATTTTCTTGAATTCCTTTACAATTTTTAAGGTTAAAAAATGGCAAAAAAGGCTGACAACCCTTAGAATGATAAATTAAAAATGGTTTTATTCCATTAGTAAATGATTCCATATGGAAAATCTTAAAAGATTATAATGTTGATCTTTATATATTTATGGTCAGGAAAAACGAATCAGGGAATAATAAGTAGAGTATTTTGAAAAAGAAGTTTGGCAGTAACCCTGAATCCTTTACACGGAGAATAAACTTCGTGAGCATTAGCCTAGCATGTGACGAAATTTGTATCTGATCAGGAAGTCTGGATTCGTCCTAAGTAAACTTTTCTGCGCTCTGAAGCACTTACATACCCTCAATGTATACACACGTAGGTATGTAAAAAAGGGTCCAGGAAATTCAATAAGGAGTTGAGAAATGTAGCAAAAAAGTGTTCGAAAAGGGTGGAGGGTGTATTGAATGAAAATTTGCATTTCAAAGGCTTTTTGTGTCTAGGAAGTGTTCTGACACAAATTTCCTTTCTCCAATCTATTTAGAATGAAACAAACTGTTCTTATGTGAAGGAAAAATATTTAGACTGGTAATAAAACGATGCTTTCTTTTTCTGTTGCAGGTGAGGAATATTGTAATTGGCGTATAATATGGTTTCTGGTGAAGGTATTTGAAATCATGTTTAATGGATTTTTTTCTCAGCTGAAAGATGAGCGTTTTGAAATTACTAATTATTTTTATTCTTTAAAGAGTTTGACGTACGAGGAAATGTATTTAATAATGGTTCGTTCGTTTTTAAATAAATTTAAATAAATTCAAGAAATTAATTTTTATTTTTAAATCGATTAATTATCAGTTATTTTTCAAATTTAGTAAAAATGGCAAAAATGTCGAAAAAATTATGGAAATCGAAATTGGAAACATTAGGAAAAGTAGTGTAGGAGGAGCCTGAACAAGTACATTTAATCTTTTTTCGATTGATGAACGCCCTCAACGTGAGCGTTAGCAAAATGTGTTTTAAAAATTCTTTTTTTTATAGTTTTGATATTTTCGTGAATTTTAATTTCAGAAATGGATTTATGCTGATAATCTAATTCTCAACCCATCCTTTTTTTCTGTTTATTCAGTAAAAAATGTTCAATAAATGTAAAGCTTACGACTTTTATACTGGTTATTTACAGAAAATTATATTAATAAATAAATTAAATAAGAAGGACAAATAATATTTTTTAATGGATTGTTTAAATAAATAAAATAATTATTATGACAAATATTCATAATCAAATGCCAAGATTTATTGATAATCTATCAATAATATTGTCCGCAAAAATCCATTCCTGAACTACTCTGCGACAATGAACAAGATTTTTCTGGAAATTGTATTGCAAACAGTACAATGCTTTGAAATTTATTTGAATTCAAATTTTGAATAGGATTTTGGGAATGCGACTTCTGTGATAACCATGAAGACTAAGTTAATTTGAAGGGGATTCAACTGGGTGTTAATAATTAAGCACAAATTAACCATTAACACTATATTTATTGATACTCTATTACAAACGTTGCAAGGGAGTGAGCGTCGTGCGGTGGCCGAATAAGGACTGCCCTTCTAGCCTAAGTGCAGGTACCTCTGTACCTTAAAGAGAGAGAAAGATAGTCTATTGCGTGTGTCTTTTTCTAATGCTTCTAGAATGTTCCAGTCTTAAATTCTCTAGACTTGTGTCGACCCGTGGAACCCTAATTTGCCAGTTCTTATTAGTTAGCTATCGCACTCTTCAAATGCTAAAAATACAAACTTATTTAGAAACAATATCC